>JAOBRG010339792.1:0-14632 GCA_027574985.1 Umimayanthus nakama | reverse complement strand
ACAGAAGCGAACTGATGTTGTGTTCCAGTTTGTCTGATAGAGTTTGAGTGATTATTAGTTTACATAGCTTTGTAACAATTACTTCGTTCAAATCCAAGCATACTTGCTTCTTTTAAGTAACCCTTTTTTGTTGATCAATGAAAAGTATCATATATGGACAACTTAAAAAACAATAAGGAAAATACATGAATTAAGAACAGAAACTCTTGTAACTAGACGCATAAAATGGGGGACCTCGGGCTTCCTTGCTCAAAGTTGAAGCATAGATTTAGTTCTGAAAGTTGTGAAAATATGCTCCATGTGCGTTAAAATACTCTGCGCTATGCATCTTGGAAAAGTTGTTTTTTTTTTGTCTAAGTAGAGTTGTTGAATAAGGAAATAAATATCAAGTTTTTGCCCTACCTTGTAGAAATCCATACCTATTTTTACTAACCCTGTGGAAATTTCATTCTGCTCCTGTGGAATATGACTGTCACTGATGTGAAAGTTTTGGATTACCCCTTTAGAAATTTGCCGAAACTGGTTTTGTCTTTGATAATCCACACTTATTTTTACTGACTGTGGAAATTGTCTGTCAAGGATGTGTAAATTTTGTACTTTGAAATGCTTTACTTGGTGGAAATCCACATCATGTTATTGACTCTGTGGAAATCTATGCCATTTATGACCTTTATTCTAAGGAAACCCATTTACCAAATTTGAATACCCTTAGGAAATCCAAGATTCTCAACATGATCCAAAATGGGAATACCCCTAGGAAATCCAGGGTCTTGATTCAGATACCCTGAGGAAATCCAAGTTCTTCAAGAGGGATTATGACTAAAAGTGGAAGGCGCATAGTGCATGGGCCATAAAACCGTGGAAAAATTCAAGGATCCATACCTTACCGAGGTTATTAAGATATGACACAAATGAACCATTTAGCAGCGCTTGTACTATCGTTGCTATATAATATTGCCCAAGTATGTGTTATATTATTGCCAAATATGTGTTTTTTTATTTTTTATTTTTTATAAAGATCCAGTGAGCAGCACAAGACTATGCCAGCTTGAATTGGTTTATTTTCCTACGCGTTTCGTTTGATACTTCAAACTTCGTCAGAGAATTAAAACTGAATATCCTTACATTTTTAGGGCTTATTTACACCCATTAAAACGTGATCAACATTGATGATCTAACGTGTTACGAACCCGGAAAGGCAGGGCAGACCAGGAACTTGTAAAGACCATATCAGTTACAAAGTTTAATTTCGGGGGTGGACAAACGTTTATCCATCCCTGAAAATTATATATTTACAAGTGGTACGGTGGGGTGACAGACCTACACAGCTTCGCTTACGGTACATTGAAACTGTCTTCCCTGATTTATGATTGTGCATGTGTCTTAAAGTTTAGCTCAAATAGCGTGTTATTGAGAAACTGTGTTTTCTAATATATGACACGATTGGTGGTTGCGGGAAGATAACGTTAAGTTCTGGTTGGTTTTGAATTAAATACCAGTTCCTTAACAGTATATCTTTAACGTTTGGTGCCGCTGGGTTGTATTTGGTAACAAATGGCAAATTTTCTTGCGGTTTTAGGCTCTCGTTGCCGCAAAGACGCACTTCTGTTGTCAAAGCTCACTTCAGCCAAGGTGTTTTTAATCTGAGTTTCTTGGTAGCCTCTGGTTTGGAGGCGTGTTTTAAAGTCTTCAATTTGTTACTCAAAATTTGTTCTTTAGGAATTTGTTCTTAACAGTCTTAAGGCTTCGCCTTTGACAAATCCTTTTTTAACTCCTGGCGGGTGACTTGATTTGAAGTGTGTGCATATTGAAATTTCTCTGTCGGTTTGAAATGAGTGCGCACATCGATGATGCCTGTTTCTGTAAAGCGTTCACCTTTGTATATTGTGGTGTCTAAGAACGTGGCTTCACTTTCTTATATTTCAGCCGTAAATTTGATTGTTGGGTGGAATTGGTTTGCTTTCTGAATGAATTGCAGGACTTCATCTTTTGTAGTTAACCAAAAAGATGCTATATCGTCTATATAGCGGATCCATTCTGGAGGTTTGTGTCTGCTTTGTCGTAAGATTTGAGTTTCTATTTCCGCCATGAAGATGTTCACAAAGGCAACAGCTGCCTTCGTCCCTATCGCGGTACCGTGGCACTGCAGATACAGCTTATTTGTAAATTTGAAGGAATTCTCTTCTAGAATGAGTCTTAGCATTTCTCTTAGGTATATGGTTGGGATAGGAGGGTTGCTTTGCAAAACTTGTCGTATGCCGCGCATACAATTTGCATACCTTGCCATTGCGGTACTGTTTGTTTGTGTAGTAGCGTGTTTTTTGGAAGCTTTTTGCGTTCAAAAAAGTTGCTGAAGTCGGTTGTATCTTTGATGTATGATTTTTGGGTTTTCGCAATAGGCTGAATGAGCTTGTCAACAAATGCCGATATCCTTTCTGTCGGACCGTCGCATCCCGAAATGATTGGGCGGCCGACAGGTTTGAATTTGTGAGTATTTGTTATCGTGTAAAACTCTGGTATTCGCGGCGGTTTTGGTGTTTATAGAAGCCATTCCATTGTTGTTTCGTTAATAAATTGGCCATCGTACAGGTCCTTGATTAAACTAGTGACTTTACTAGCTGCCTCTATAACCATGGGATGGTGAAGACGTTGGTAGTGGTCTGTATTGTCTAATTGACACTGGCCTTGTTTAATTTTGTCCTCTTTGTTCATGACAACCATGGTTGTGCCTTTATCGGCTTTTTTGAGGTTTATCTTTTTGTTGTTCTTTAGATCTTTCAAGGCTTTGCGTTCACCTTTAGTAAGGTTGTCTTTAGGTTTTGTAAATGTGGCTTCTGAAAGATCAAGTTTGACTTCGTCTAAATAGCTTTCAAGGGCTACGGATTGTGTAACTGGTGGTTTCCAGAAGCTGATGAAACTTGCTCTCGTGGTGTTTGCCGTTCTAGTCCTGGTCGACGAAAGCAGCTCGAGTCGGCGGCGGCGGCGAAGGACAAGGCGTTGTGCCCCCGTAAACTGCGTGGTGGACGAATGGAGCCAATGGGGGGCCTGCAGTAAATCCGAGTGTGGAACCCAAACACGCACACGGGAGATCACTGACAATCCGACGTGTGGTGCGCCGGCTTGTCCGCCGACAACGCAGTCTCGCAATTGTAACTTGGTCTGTAAAAACGGAGGGAAACTGGTTAAAAACGCGTGTTTTTGTCCAAAATTTTATAGTGGAACATGCTGTGAGATCGGGTAAGTAGCTCAAATTTCATAACATTTGCTAACACACGCGAGCTCTTTTGGAAACGGTTCAGATAACGCGGTTATCCCTACAACTTTTTAGCTTCCGCTGTTTCGCGAAGTTAAATACTCTAACCGCAGCAAATGGCTCAAAAACAACAAACGTGCTCTCGATAATAAAGTTGTTGTGTTTAAAGACCACGTACAACTGCAGCCATCTCAACATCAAGAGAGTTATACAAAAGTACCTACCAGGTTTAAAGTGTATTATTAGCTACAAATCAACAAAGACACTAGCTAGCCTGTGTAGATAGATAATTTTCGGGGGTGGATAAACGTTTATCCACACCCGAAATTAAACTTTGTAACTGACGTAGTCTTTACTAGTTCCCGGTGTGCCCTGCCTAACCGGGTTCGAAACACGTTAGATCATCAATGTTGATCACGTTTTAATGGGTATAGATAAGCCCCCCAAGTATAAAGATACTCAGTTTTAACTCCCTGACGAAGTTTGAAATATCACACGAAACGCGTAGGAAAGTAAACCAAATCAAGCTGTCAGTCTTGTGCTGCTCACTGGATCTTTATAAAAAAAAAACAGCAAACAAAATAAATTTTGAAGGTAATTTTTGAAGAGTATGAAAATGGAAATCAAGATAACAAAGGCTGTGAGTTAACATGCATTCTTTAACATACTAAAACTAAAACATAGTAGCCTGTGTATTTGGTGGTTTTGAGGGGTTTTAGCAAGGTTTATCCACTATATTAGTAAGTGTTTGCTTTGCTTGTTGTTCGATGTTTGGCCACACGAGAGCTGGAGCTGAACAAGACAAATTGCGCTCCAGGGGAGGGCATGCAGGGGAAAAAACAAAAATAAACTGCCAACAAATAGCCTTGGCTGATTGTGCTCCTAAAAGTGGCATATTATGCTATTAGAAGTGCTCAGATTTTGCCAAATTATACCAAAATTATGCCAGAATTCCCGAATTATGCTCTTGATTTCCGAAATTATGCTCACAAATGACGTAGATTCTGTGCATATAGGCGCGCAGTAACGACACCAAGTTATGATGTTTTTCAAATAAACTGTTGTTGTAAATTTATTTTTGTTTAACGTTTTATGGCAGTTTGTCTCGGCCCCTGAGCTGCCCAAATCAGCTGCTCGCACTTCTAAACTATTTGTAAAACGCATTTAGCGACTTAACAATCACATTTGATCTCTTGATTAAACTTATATTTACTCAAACTATAGCGAAGAAAATCAATACAACTTTTAAATTCAATTTAAATCATGTAGAAAATACACCATATTTACAAAATTTAATGAATCTATGCTCCAAAAAGTGCTAAAATTTGCTAATTATGCCGTGGTAGTGCTCGTTTAAGAAATTATGCTTTTTCCTCCAATTATGCCAAAAATTATGCTAGCACAATCCGCCAAGGCCTACCCTGCAACCGACCCAACGTGCCCTCAAGATTTAATGTTGTTGTGGTTTCCTTGAATCTGATCGTCAATAACACTTGTATAATTATAACGACAACAGAGCATTTTATATCAAACTGTCGAGTATTCCGCGATTGTTTGATTACACGCACTTGAGGTGCTTGACAAGTTTGATTGTTACTCTCAATTGTTCTCTATAATTATCGACAAATCAGAGTCCGCTGGTGATAAGAGCTTTAGCAGAAGACAGTAAGTGTAACCCAGAATTACGTCATCAGCTTGTGTTTTTGCTTCTTTTTGACTGGAAAGAGTAAAGAAGTTTTACAGCTATAAGCATGCGTGAAACCTTAAAAAAAATGTTTTCCCCTTTCTTTAATCACGGCTTAAAAAAAGCATCCCCTGTCTCGGTATTTGTATAATCAAATTTATGATACCACTATTTAATACACAGTAAACAACCGCGTAAAAAGAATCTACAAATTAAGCACCCGTTAGCCTAAAGTTTATTTTTAAGCATCATCCACATAAGAACCATTTTAAGCTAAAGTTGTGAAACAGGTTCTTATTTTGAAATCAAGACTCTGTATTTCAAAAGACAAACAGTATAATGCACATGGTATACTGAATACAGAACACTGAATAGTGTTTGGAGGAATAAGCTGGTATTTAACATTTAAACCCAGAAGCCCAAAGATACCAATATGTTTCTCAAATGAAATTTGAGAACTTATTTAAGAACCAAGTTTGCCTAGTTTAACACTAGATGCCATATTTATAAGAACCTGTGAAGGTTAACTTACTCATTACTGTATTAAACTTGAGCACTATCTCTTGGCTTTGGAATCTTATTTTTTGGATGGCAAATTTGTGTTTACTAAACCTTACAATAAATCTTACGTTGGTAAATCCTTCAAGAAGTAGTTTCTCTTAATAATATTAAAACTTTCTTTCTATTTTACTTTTAAGACGAAAACCACGGAAGCTCAGCGGAAAGTGAACCCGGTAATGTACAAAACTAAATACCATTAGAATACTAAATACCTTGTGCATAATAAGGATTGAAAAACCAAGGTAACAGGCTTATCTGATGACTACCTGTTTTCATTAAAAAAATTATAGCAAACAACTCCAGTTTTGTTCCGTCTCAACTCTCAACTTGTTATACCAAAGGAGAAATTGCCAATTGTTTTGTGACAAAGTCGGAGAATCGTTTTTTTAACTTAGCAACCCTCCTCATAGTTTGTCAGTTGTCCTAGAGCTGGGCGCTTTGCCTCCAATTAAACCAATCTTAAAAGTAAGTGAAACTTGTCGCCTAAACAAACAAAATGTTTACGGACAAAATGGCGGGAGCTGAGCCATCGAAAACACGATATGAAATTAGTGAAACATTAGCGTATTTTCATAGTAAATGTAGACTGTACGAACAAATACTTCAACTCACGCTGTTTTGAAATATAAGAGTAACTTAAAAAACGAAGTACAAACACACAAGCAAGCGCTTCTGGAGTACAAGTCAGCTTGTTTATGTGGGACTTGCACGCAGCGCCCAAAGCAGAAATTACACTAATAAAAATAACGGGTAATTAGAGCTTGATAATTTTCAGAAAGAGGTATTATAAAAAGGAAATGAGTGTCTCAGTCTAGCTAAAATGCCTAACGTCTTGCTCAATTTTTTTTTGCAAACAAGAGGCTGTATCAACAGCCTAACTCGGCCCGCACCTTATTTATCACGAGAAGAGATTTAAACACCTGGCTCAAGGTTCAAACTGGTTCTTTGCAAATTAAGAAACAGCCTTTTGGCTGCTGTCGATTAGATATTTGAGCTGGCCGTTCATATGTATCCTGTGGATACATCTGACTGATTTTTGAAGAACGTGAGGTTTTTGTTACAGATTTTGTGACAATTGCGACGAAGCGAAAGGACGCTCTGATGTCACATCGTCAATGCCGACATTTTTATGATTATAGATGAGTAGAATTGCAAGGGAACTCAATGTCTAACGTTTCAGCCTCTTCTTGGCAGTTTAAATAAGCTGCGTTTGACTAAATGTGCACAATGAAATATGAAATTTACTCCAGGACAAACTTTTAAAAGGTTTTGTGTGGCTCAGAGTCTCAACCAATATTTACAGCTTCTTCTTAAGACATTTTTTTCCGTTTGTGTCTCTATTGTGTAACGTGGGCATTTTAAAACAAATCAAGTAGTATGTCAAGCAACCAATTGTTTCACTTAATCAATCTCCCTTTTATGGCTTGACCGTGCTCTCGCCGTCCAACAGAGAGACTGTGAACAACCATGCAAAACTATTGGCGTCTGTGTCCTCGAGTTTTTGCCTGTTTTGAACTGTTTTTTTTCAAAACTTTTAAGCACCAGTTTAGGCTCCCTGTTGACTAAGCTGCTCTCAAAATACGAAAATCAGTAAAGATAGATTCGAACAGTCTAAAGGAACCATCAAGCGACTTTTCACATGTTATGCTATCTGAGCTGCCTTAGCAACTTTTGAAGAAAGACATGTCCGGGAACGCGGGGCTCCACTGAAATATGATGTGATATAATTAAAAAAGATGAATGCTTGTTCCGTTAATTTTATCAGTTGTTTCATTTCCTAGGTCTTCAAGTGTTTAAACAGAGCTTTCCGTCAGCAAACAACCGTTATTCAGTTACTTAGTGTCAATATCATGAGAGAGAAATCGCCTCAGGCCTGTTTAGCTTTTATACGAACGCAGGTGCATGTCCGAGTTTAAAAAACGTTTCATTTCTTTCTTGCCATTGGGCTAAATTCTTTATGTCTTAGAAAAAGACTCGGTATTGTTAGTTTGTGTGATAGAAACAGAGGTGGTATAACCTGCAGAATCCTTCCCAAATCATATCAATTCCAAACATGTTTGAAAACATATTAAGCTTTGAGTTCAGTCAGCACCAAAAAGCACATGTCTGTAAGAAAACTCAAAAATCATGATTGAACAAAGGATACTCGTTATAAATAGGTTTAAGTAAATACTACTGACGAATAAAGCCTTAGATAAATAGAAGTGAAAACCAATTAGTTTTGTTATTTTTCAATCCTTCACACCACAATTTAAATGTTTGCATATCCTAAGGCAAGATACAATATTTAGCTTGAGAACAAATCCGAAACGTAGTGTTTGTTTTCTGTGTTGACTATGTCGGAAGACCTCGAAATATCAGCTGTCTTATTCTCAAATAATAGCATTTGCTAAGCATTACCCCATCAAAAACAGCCAAAGAGTCTCACTTGTAAAACTTTAATTAGGCAAGTCTTAAAGCTTTCGTGTCCATGCAGTTCTGAAGGCCACAGGAGAGTGAAGGTCAGACTGCCGGTGAAGGTAGGCTAATATTGATTAATGTTTGAACAAACTGGACCTTGCCGGCGTACCCTTTGGAATTTTCATCCATTTGTGGAGAAAGTTCAACTAGCCAAATTCGAAACAGGAATCATTTGGCAACAATTCTGTTTCATGGTGTTGAAACTATTGCTTGACGCCAAGTTCTTATGCAACTTGCATGCAAGCAAAAGTGTTGGTCAGAGGTTGATCTATTATAATATAACAATGCGACTGGGTTTTAGATGGCATTGATTTCGATCTCAGTTATACTTTGACGATCTGCAGAGATTCCCACCTCGCTGGTAAAATTCTGTTTAAGTCGATGTGCTTACAAACACATCCTGTAGGTCAACTGCAGTGAAACATTTGTGGCATTTACGGCAACAGTTAGATATCATGTTGCTGAAACCGAAAAACACAGTTTGCTACGTTGTGATCTAAACAGGCAGTATCTCCCTGGTGTTTGGGGCAATACCAAGTCTGTCATAACATGTTTGCTTTGTTTGTTTAACGCTTGATACTTATGAATCCATCAGAGTAATTGGGTATATACATGCTCACAGTAAACTTATGAATTTTTTGTCCAAAACCGTTTGCACATTTAAATTAAGCTAATGAAATTTGATGTTGCTCCAAATACTCAGTTTTTTATGTACGCATTCTTGCTGATTTGGTTTTTATAAAATCAGATTTTTTATCTCTATGGGTCGAACAATTTACTTTTAATCCGCAAGTAAAGTGTATCCGATAAATCGAGCTTTCCTTCTCCTACCGACTTAGCAATACCTATCTTTAAATCTTGCGCACCAGCCGGCGTGTACGCCCTCTTACCTACTCTATTAAATAAAATCTAAGATAATCGGACTGGTAAAAAGTTATGACATTGATCAGTAAGTTCTAAACAAAGTCAGTTCGACAAAAAAACAACACGAAGTTTGTTCACTGGATGAGCAAGTAATCAGCGTGATGATGAATTTTCTGTCCTGAGAAGTTTTCATCCGAGCCAACGTGCGAAATAATTGAAGGTAAAACGTCTTACAATGAATACCGCGGCAATTTGGTCTTCAACAGAAGGGCTTGGGGGGTAACAGTCGGGTGGTGATCTACCACCCATAAAGTGTTGGCAGCTTTCACGAACCGCGAATCGTGGCAGTAGCCATGTCACGGCAGGTCTAGGGTACTACAAGTAGAAGTATAAAACCGCTTCGCTTTTGAAACTGCGACACCAAAGCACTTTTTCTTGCCGCATGCACAGCCGATTTAAATTAAGAAGTCACTGTTGCGACTCGGACTCAGACTCATTCACATACAAGACATAGACTGATGTAGAAGAATGTCTACCTACATTACAGGGACCGCGGAGCAGAACAAGTTTGAGATTGGTGGGGGACCGGAGGGGCGGAGGGCACCGTTAGTGACTCATTTTTTTTTTGGGGGGGGGAGGGCACAATTTAGACGCCTTTTCTCACTAACTCTTTATAGTTTTGAAAATATTGGGTCCCTGCACTAAGAAAGCTAAAGAAACGCATAAATACCAAAGTATGGCGCACCAGCTTTTGAAGGAGAATTCGTGTAACCCATTGGTGTATGCTTATTCAAAACCTAAAAAAATACAGGAAAACTTAACAATTTAAAGACAAATGACATGCAACGCAACCTCAAACTCTTTTCATTTTGCCTTTTAATTTTCAAAAAAATGCGCTTCATCTTTAGTTACTCAGTTACTTCTCTAAGTCGAAATGAGTTTGGACTTCGCTTTTTCGTTTTACCCAGAGTTAGGCTACTACACTCAAGAATATGTGGGATCAAACTAAATTATGTTTTAGAATTTATTTTAACCCACGGCCATGTTTTTATGCCGTAAGCGTGTTCTCAGGATCGCAGCAAATCACATTTATCGAAACCTAAAGTGTCGAAATTTAAGAACATTAAAGGCACACTTCAGGCTAAGAGCAGTTCTGAATGAATTTATGAAAAGAAATCGAGAACCACTGATAACCGATCGAGAAAGAGCAGTGCGGCAACTTCAGGCTGGACTTTGCTTAGCAGAGGCACAGCAATGTGTTTGGTTCAGTGTATGAACTGATTCAGATGTTACGATCAGCCTTTCAGCGCAGCTAATCTATTTTTAACTCAGACAAACGCAAATTCACTCGCCATAAACGTATTAAGAACACTCAAGAGTATTTCATTTCAGTAGTACCTTTACACACAGCATTTATATCTTAGTACATTTACAACTACACATATGATTTTAAAGTTAAACCGAAAACTAAATACTTAGCCAACTGTAATAAACGAAGATTAGTCCTTGCATATGTTCTGTAAACTTAAAAGTGACAGTACAAGCCAGATGAAGTTATGTAAGACGCTGGCAAACTGTCTTTTAGCTTCTTTTTAAATGCTGACTTGTTGAGTATTCTCAGCTTATCAGATATATAATTTCTGATACTTTTACCCCGGTAAATCAATCAATTATTTTTCCATAATTTGTTGGAACTTGCTCATTCTTGAGCCAGTTTTGTGTTAAAGCTATATCTTTGGTTATAAAATTTTGTAAAAATTAAGACTAGATTATAAATCAAGAGCGTATCGCAGCACCTTAGTAGCTAGGTGTGTTTAGTGTCAACATGAGTTTAGGATTATTTAAAAGTAATTAGTTCTCGATGATAATTGATTGACTTAAGATAAACAAGCTAACCTTGAAAGGAATGATAAATGTGTTTGTAATATTTGCCGTTGTTAATTGTTCAGTATTGCTGCAATTTATATTCATTCTTAATTGCGCATTATCTGAGCAGTATCATGAAGTAGTGGCTCGAGCAGACCTAAAGCTTTCATGAGTAGAACAGCAAGCCAAATAATTTTGATGTTTTCTGTTCTTAATTCTCATTTTCGACCATGCTATTTACATAAGCCCCGAGGCTGTTAATCCAATGCGTGTTCTGCTTCACGGTTAACCCAAAGAAAGGTCGACATCTGGACTTGGTATTCGTGTCCTGTTTCCTTGGCATACGATCCTGATCAGCGGAGGCAACCCTAGTTTGGGGCACATCGATTTAGGAACCAAGACTTGCCTTTGAGCTCGTGAGCGTTATAACTTAGAGAAGGCTTCGAGGGTTCAAGCAATTGACAAGTACCTAATCACCATTTAAGGTACACTTTGTTTTTCTTTCTGACTTAATCGTGTCCGTAGTTAATTTGTACTCGGACACAGGTGCAGATGGCTTTTGCCTCATCTGTTTCTTGTTGTGGAAAACGTGGTGACTTTTTACTAAGTCAATACTTTTCAAAGTCAAATGCAATTCATTGCTCGCTGAAATATCCAGTCTTTTTTCTGAAGAAGGGCCCAGTTTGTCAAACAGCGGACTGTTGTGGAAATCACTCTGTTCAATACAATTCTTTCGTAGTACTACTTACTAACACGACAATAGCAAATCTATCGGTTAATGAGTTAGATTGTCAAAGGTTTAACAAGCGTAACGTGTTTTGAAATTAAATCAGCTTTTGAAGAACAAAGAGTTATAAATTGGTTTTGCAATTGTAGCACAAAGTGAAACAAACAAGCAAATACAATGATAGCCGCTAAGGAATGCATTTTCAAGGTAGACCGTGCAGAATGCAGTATAAATATCTTAAAACGTTTCCAACCCCACCTGTTTTAAGTTCCGGAAATTGCCAACAGAGATATGATTGTTTTGGCAACAAAATAAGTTTACGTAGTAAAGGAGAAATCTATATATCTTAATAACTGGGAGTGGGAAATAAACTGCCTTATCACGGAAACGGATTTAATACTTGTCTAGATTTCAATCTCAATTTTCTTTACAATGTGCTGCTCAGCTGACAGGCATTATTTTCTTTGGTTTGGTAAAAGAGAACTTTGATCTAAACCAATCCCAAAGTTACTCTTAGTTGCTGTCGGCAAAATGTGCAAATTCCTGTGTATTTTTAAAAATGGCAGTCAAAATGGAAGCAAGTCAATCAATAACTGCGGCATAACAAAAAATCAATTTCGTCTCAGCCTTTATAATAATTAACAACTATCCCCCTCAGTGTCCGTGCTTTGCGGCTCGGTAGAATATATTTCACTATTCACTTCCACTTCGGGGATAGTTGTTAATTATCTTCTGAAATCGAGGTGAATAGTGGCAGAATATTCACCGACATGCGAAGCATATGGAAGTGAATATTCTAAAAGCCACTATTCACCGAGATTGAAGAGAATAATTGTATTAGCATATACAAACTCGGTGACAGTACAACACATTCAAGAAAAGTAAGCAAGAATTTCAGTTTGATATTTTTAAATATCTCCCAAAGAATCAACAGTAATGGGTAGGCCTTGGCGGATTGCGCTAGCATCATTTTTGCCATAATTGGAGGAAAAAGCATAATTTCTTAAACGAGCACTGCCATGGCATAATTAGCAAATTTTAGCACTTTCTGGAGCATAATATTCATAAAATTTAGTAAATATGATGTATTTTCTACACAAATAAATAAATAAATAAAATTTAAAACTACTATTGATTTTGTTCGCTATAGTTTGAGTTGGTTTAAATCAAGAGAGTACTATATTCTTTTGGTTTAGTCAGTATCTACAAATGTGATCGTTAAGTCGTTGAACGCATTTTACAAATGGTTTAGAGATGCGAGCAGCTGATTTGGGCAGCTGAGGGCCGAGACAAACTGCCATAAAACGTTTAACACAATTAAATTTACAACAACAGTTTGTTGAAAAACACCATATCTTGGTGTCGTTATTGTGCGCCTATATGCACAGCATCTACGTTATTTTGTGAGCATAATTTCGGAAGTCAGGAGCATAATTTGAGAATTCTGGCATAATTTTGACATAATTTGGCAAAATTTCGAGCACTGCTAGTAGCATAATATGCCACTTTTAGGACAATCCGCTAAGGCCTAGTAATGGGCATGCGCTCACGCTCAATTATGCACGAAACTTACAGTTAGCACAAAGAAGGCGGCTCTACAAACTATATAGTTTTTATATAATTCTTATACAAACTGGTGATCCTCAGCAATGTCTGTCAAAGCTGACCGGACAAAACTGTTGTTTATGTAAACATCTTGATATAGTTCCGTGAAGGCAGTTGCAGCTAATTTGAAACAGAAATTGAAAGAACAGTTTGTGAAGTCAGTAATCGTAACCATTTTAAAGAGAGATAGCGACAATCAAATTTTCTTGAATGGAGACACTTTGCTCAGTTGAAGTTGAGTTGACTTGGACGAGGCTTTGAAATGGAGCCGTGGAAGGGCAGTTGTTGTTCAAGGAAAGAAGCATCAGCGAAGCTTGACGATCAGGACAGAAGACACTCGACATGTGAGCAAATTGTTTGAGTTGTTTGTCAAAACGTTGTTTATCTCTGAAAACTATCATTCCTAATGTTGTAGCTTTCTTTGTATCGTTAGTAATTATAATATTTTGCCTTTGCAAGACGTCATTCTCGGTCACTTTGGCAAAACGAGAGTTAAGCCATTCTTTCATTATTCACCTCCCGGGTGGTGAACAACGTCCATTAGTCAGAGATAGGGAACCACCGTCACCGAGTTTGTATATGCTAATACTACATAATTATAAGCTTTACCACCAATCTTTCTATCTGTCGCTACCGTTCTAACTGTTTACGAAAACCGGCACAGAGCTCGAGCTTTCGGCGTTGTCGAGCTGTTTCAATCGGGTTAAGAGCATAAAACGAAAATTTATTAGCATTAGGTAAACTAAACCATTGAATAACACTTCCCAGACACTCTGATTGGCTATTCAAACTCAGAATACCGTGTGTCAGCATATACCCAACCAGTGAATAGTGTTTTTTTGCGCGCTGTGATTGGTTCACTAATCAGTGAATAACCTGGATATTGTAAACAACAGCAATTCAAAACTGTAATTAAAAAACATTATAACATTGTTTATAGGACATTAAAACAATCTTTCCTAACAGGTGGTTATCTTAGGATATACCGTGTCTGATGCACCAATCAGTACGCGCGAAACTATGAGTGCTATCCACTTGTTCAATGTTTGTTTGGTTAATACGTCTAAAAGACTTTAGTCAGTTTTGACCGCGAGACAAAACTGTCTATCATCAATGTGAAGTTTTTACGAATAGTCCAATTCACTCATACCTTAATACAGCCGATCGCAAAGTTAAGGAGCAAATGCGCAGCTCTTATTTTGTACAAAAAGAAGCTCGTTTACAATTTAGGTAAGTGTTTTTTTTCTCTGATCTGTTTTTTGAGCTACAGTACCATTTTCTACCTTTGCAGCAAATAACTGACCTGCACCTTATTATAATGCCAATTATTTTAATCTTAGGAACAATTGCCGCTTTGTCTGTCCCGAATGCAAAACTAAGTGATGCTTACAACGTAGCTTGTAAACAGATTAGTATAAATAGTTTTTTAAAAATACTTTTAACGTAATAGAAGCTTTTATATAACCTGTCGACTACACAACTACATTCCTAGATTTTGTAAGTAGTTTTAATATTCTAGAATCACTTTAATCTTTTATACTCCCTCTTTGTACAATTGTAAAGCTTTAACGTATTTCAGTCTTTAACTTTAAGGCTGCAAAGTTTGTAGCTA
>JAOBRG010339770.1:0-14635 GCA_027574985.1 Umimayanthus nakama | reverse complement strand
TATACAAGCAAATGTGTATGTTATAAAACAAACAAGAATGAAAGTACAATAACAACAATAGCAACGACAACAACAACAAATCATTTCGCTCTGAGCAATGACTCTTATATTCGTTGTTTCAAAAAAGCTTCAGCAGGCTTTTTTGTTAATCAATCAAATCACTTGCTGTTAGCGCGGTGAAAAAAGAATATCTACGTATCAATGCCAATTATTTAGGCTAAGGCTTTTGACAAAACATTTTGGTTTTGAAAACAATTAGTTTCTAATTGTCAAATGCTTCCCACCCTTCGCTGTAAATCTTTTCCCTCATCCAACTCCATCCCCCAGCTCTATCCTCTGGTTATGATACAGTGTATCGTAGAACCAGTTCAGTCTCTATGTGATTATGTAGACGGAGTTTTGAAATATTTCAGTTTTCCTTATCCTAAGGAACAAACTTGAGTACTAATAAGGAAGTGTATACGAACTAGTGTCTCACAAAGATCTCAGTGCCACAGTAGTCGTAGGGCAAAATTAATTACCAACACAGACACGGTTACTTTTGGTTTCTCGGCTGGACTCAATGATATATAAATTTATACTTTTTGTGGTGGCACTAGATGCATCCATGCTGGAAGTTTCCAAAGTCCTGAATGTAGCGCCATCTTCCTGCTGATAAAGTATTCTTGTAAGCTAAGACCTGTGAAACACTCATTAAGGGGGAGAAACAGGGTAGGTTTGAGTTTTCAGGCTCAATGACGTCATAAAGGCTAGTATCTCCGTTCAAATTAGGAATACCACAAATCTAAACCATAGGAACACAGTACTATAGTTGATTAAGGCTCACAGACATTTTGAAAATTTTAGAAGATTGTTTGGGAAAATAGTTGGGGGGGGGGGATTATTAACTTTTAAGGAACTTTGACTTTTTATGATTTTTAGGTAAGTTTAACATTAATTTTTGAAGTTAACGCCACCTCGTATGCTATCCGAGGAGTAGCACTTGCTCGCTTAGGGGAAGTGTTTGTTGCTTCCTATAAACTTTTTTCCCCTTTTAAATATCCTCTCCAACTCCTCTCATAACTTCCAAAATCTACCATGTTGCGCCCCCTTATATGCAAGTTAGGCTAACGCTGTCGTTGCAATTAAGTTTTAGGAGTGCGAAAGAAATACACTGGCCTTGTCCTAAAAACACTAAATATCAGTCATTTTTATGTGTGTTCAAAGTCGCCAACAATTAATAGCATTAGAAACGGATCAGTTTTCACGGAGTCGAGAAGGGGGAGGAGTGGGGGTTGTTGGGGAGCTAGGGGATTAGTTGAAGTGATTGCAAGGAATAAGTTACCCCATAACCACATGATCCCATATACATGAAGTTCATCAAGGCAATATGCGTCTACCCGAGTATGTGTACATAATAACGTGAAAATAATAGAAGAATGCTTAACTGCTGTAACATATGTTTACACAGCTATAACATTGTGCTGAACTTTGATGTTAAGAAAAATATAGCAAAACCTAAAAGGTACAACGCTGATTTTTCTTTGTACTTGAAGACAAAACCTAGAAGTTTGCGTACAAAATGCAAAGTAATTTAGCTAATACTATAGCTCAAACATGACTAAGTGTTTTCTAGCCTCACCTTATTTGCAACAACCCAACTGGACAACATTGCAGCACTCAACAAGACAAACAAAGGATCCATCTTCTCAGTCAAGAAGGTAACCTGTCAAGTAAAACAACTTGGTAAGGTTGTGAAACCTTGTTTGGCCGGGAGGGGCTGTGGGCTGTTATGGTCTCTCTGTGTAATATGTTACGTGAGCATACTTTGCATACCACGTGCTGTATTGCTTGTACTGTTACTAGAGTCCGCCATCTTGAATGATTGGTTTATTTGCATGTGATCAAAAACATGACAGGGGGGCGTAAGTTCTCGCCCTGATTTCAACCATTGCGATCTTCTTGACGTTCATGTTATTCCCTCCAGATGTGGCAAATTTTACTTTTCCTTTTTTTGAGCCAGATTCTACCAAAAATGGGGCATGCCAATCTGCTTCTTTCCCCATCTCTCCACCTGTTCAGATTACTCTAGGACTAGATATAATTAACGTTGCTTAGCTGCGCACGTCACCCAGTGATATTTTCGAGTGTGCATGGTTTTTTATTGTCAAAGCCCTGTCAAAGTGAATAATTTAAAAAAGAGCTCACTATACGTTTGATTTCTAATTTCACTTCTTTTCTTTTGCTAAACGAGACATCTTAACGGCCCGAACTTTCTTCTTCCTAAGAACCAGAAGGTATTTGCCGAGGTTCAGCATTCTTTTGGACAAATTTGGCAAAGTTTTTTTTCCAATTTTTTTTGTTGCTTTTATACACAAATCAACTGCTCTTGCAGATCTGAAACAGAGCTTGTTTGAGCTTCGATATATTGTATAAAGTTTTCTCTTATAAAGAAGGTAAGCAGGTTGCTCAGCACTGCTTTCATTCAACCGGAATGTTAAACAAAGATTATCAGCAGGCATTGATAGCCGTAACATCTGTACAACAGCTACATTTGTATTGATCGGTTAGTTTTAACAAAACAAAGCTGCCAAGATTAAACGTGGCAGTGTTGACAGTGAAAAAGGAAACAAAAATTGGGAAATACACTGCTAATTTGTAATAGAATGCCCAAATTCTGTAACAATGGTGCTTCAATGATTGGTTCGCTATCTCTGGCTAACAGAAAACGTCCACCTTCAGTTTTGCGATTTTTAAAGCTAAAATTTAATGCTTACCGTTTATGAGTGAATAGGTGAATAAAAGTGCTCTCTCAAATCTCGGTTAATAGTAGCTTTTAGATTACTTTGTTACTATTCACCTTAGTTTCGAGAATAATTGCTAATTTATTCATCAAACTTAGCGTACGCCTCTACAAACAAATTAAGAACAATTAATAATCAAAGTAGATAATTGGTTTTTAAATGCTTTTAAGAAAACGTTTTTGTGACTGACATGTTTGACACGTACAAATATTGAATGTGCAGTAAATTTCAATCTCCTGTATCGCGGTAACAACAGAATGATCACCGTCATCTAACATTTACTTGTAACTTTCAAATAAAGATAGCCTCTTTTCAAAGAGTTAAAATCTAAAGCCAGGTTTCAACATGCTCTGGGAAAT
This sequence comes from Umimayanthus nakama, assembly GCA_027574985.1. Classification (NCBI taxonomy): domain Eukaryota; kingdom Metazoa; phylum Cnidaria; class Anthozoa; order Zoantharia; family Parazoanthidae; genus Umimayanthus; species Umimayanthus nakama. The sequence continues at coordinate 11,493 of JAOBRG010339770.1, read as the reverse complement.
TCTCCGACCGTCTGCGGCTATCTCCATCGGAAGATCGCACACGGTTGAAAACATAACAGGTGCGTGTTTTCGGGCTGTTTTCTTTTCCATTGTTTCAACGATCGCAGATGTTCGGGTGTCAAATTTTTGTCGCGAAATACTCGGCCATGCCGGCAGTAAACTACACGTGCTCATTGCGGTTTGTTAAATTGCTCTTTCAGTGAGCTATATGATATTGCGTCGTCGAAAACATTGTATGGTCAAGCTTTTCATGCATATGGTAAACTCAGATGCGGGACACCCGAAAAATATGACAGGGGGTTCCTTATGTTGAAGTGAACCCTAAACCTTAGAAAGTGACAGATAGGCCAGTTTGGTACCCTAAAAAACATACATACAGGCCCGTAGGCAGGGAGGGGGTGTGCTTGGTGCGCACGCACTCCCCCTTTTCTATGAGCCAAAAAAGTCCGCCTGATGAGATCGTAAAAAATTTAAAATGATACAAAAACAAAGCGGTTTATGAAGAGCAGCTCTTGCAAGCCAACGAGCTTGGAAATGTTTTTTTTGTTAATGTTCATCATGTTTGTCAGCAGATTGACTTGGATATCCAGGTGAGTTCCGAGTTGCGGTCATTTTAAATGCTGGCCCGTTCGATCGGAGGGCTTTCTATCTTTCCATTCCTTTCCAGCATTTCCAATTCAAACATTTTGCTGCAAATTCGCCGATTCGTTTACACCACTACCCTGCCGATATACTAACAACCAATCTTTCTCCCAGCGAGCTGACTGTAAACTGGCGAAGCATATGTGTATAGAAGATAAAACTACCCTGTGCACTTTTTCGTCCTTCGTAAGAAACTTGTTTCGTATTTTGCGAGTATGAAACGAGGTGTGACAATAACTATCATTTTTGAAAATAAAGCTGATGAAAACGATCTTTTGTCAAAATTAAAGAGAAAATAAACAATTTTAGGAGGCTTTTTGGCACAGCCATTTTGCCTGAAAGTGCTGGAAGTAATTGGTGTTTTAAGACTTTTAGATTTAAGACTTTTCAGTGGGGGTATGCCCCCAGACTTCCCCCTCCCCCCTAGCAACTCGCGCCTTTGGCGCTCGTTAAAGTTTCCCGTACAGTTAAAGATCGTCCCGAATAAATTGAGTTTAATAGTCCGTAGGTTGAACATTCCACGTTGCATGTCATTGAAACTAGCATAGTGATTCATTCAAACGTTAGTTTTTTAGTCCTGGTTCTTGAGATACGCACCTCCCCACAAAAAGTCCTGGCTACGGGTCTATACATACAAAACACGGTGCCCTATTTTCCTTTTCAAACACCGACATGTTCAAAGAATTATAGCTATATCATTCGTTATTTACGGCATCACACACTTCACATTCATGTTGTTAATGTTTTACAGATATACTTCACAATACATGCAACAGTCACGCTTTTTATCGATGTTTTCAAAGCATCTATTTTGGTATATATAAAAAGCGAAAAATTGTCAGGACATCAAAATCAAACCCAAACATAAACAGTTTCAAACACAACACCCTCAATCCTTACACAGCTTCCAAAAGAGATATCCTTAAACTTTCGAACCTTCCTTCCGTCTCATATTTTTGGGGAGTCCCGCCCCTGGAGGGAACTACTTTGTGAAGCTATGGTTGTGTCGCATTTGAACCACTTCTACTGGAGGTTTCAAGTTTTCACTTATTTTTTGCCAAGCGTAACGCTTTAGCTTTCTCTTCGGGACTTTGTATTCCCCACACGATTTGTTAAAACGCAGCGATAGTTCTACACTCAATCAATCAAGGTCTCATTATCTATTTCCGCGCTCGTTTCCTCGCTATCTTTAAACTTGCTTGTTACCGTCATACTTTATTTTTGGAACGAATTCGCGCCAAGTCCATAAAATTTTGATCTCAATATTAAGTGGCCAATGTATAACACAGGAATCGTGCTTTTGTAAAAGCAATAGCGTTTCAGCGATACGTCGCAGATCATCAGAGACAAGCGTTTCCATTAGCAAATGTCTCACAGTACCGTCGTAATTGTCAGAAGATTGAACTAGATCAACCTATTCTGATGTTACCGATGTTGTCTTGCATATCGTCGTCAATCACTAATACTGCCAGCGCTGGAGCAAATATCTCCATATGTCCGAACGCGACGCAGACTGGTCACCGATCGTGACGGCAAACCGTCGCAAACCCTTCAAGATCATGTGGTAATCAGCTTGAACCATGATAACACATTAAACCCGGCTTAAAGAAAATGTGACAAAATACGTCAGGCAATAGAAAGCTCATTGCAAACGTTTTCTTTCGCAAAGTCTTTTTGAGGGGGGATTCGGACTATACTTAACTACTATAGTAATTCAACCAGTCCTTTGTACATTCATACTATAATAATTCAACTAGTCCTTTGTACATTCAACCAGTACGTTGAAAGGAAGAGATGACCCAGGTACTTATTTGTTCCATTTCCTTTCATTGCCACATTTGGTTGTTGTTTCTATTGAATATCCTAGTAGGATTTCTAAGCGGATATGCGTACTCTAATGAAGAAAAGATTGGGTCCCAGGGATCATCCACGATGATAACTCTATACTCCGAGGCTTGCTGTGTTGCCAGCATGGTGAGTCCTGGTGGTGTAGTGGTTATCACGTCTGACTAGAGACCAGGAGACGTGGGTTCGAGTCCCATTCGGGCCATTCAACCAATTTTTTCGGAAGAGTACGTTGAAAGGAAAAGAGATGACCCAGGTACTTATTAGTCCTTTCTTCACAACAAAAAGTATGATCAAGATATATGCGTTTGTTTCACCTACAGTAACCACTCGAGCCACACCTGGGTCCGCCCCAGAAATGTAGCACGTTTGGTGTTTGATTTCATCTGTGGTTATCTTTTTTTATTTTCTGAAGTTTTGTAATATGTCATCTTAAACATTCAATCCGAAGGCATTGTCAATGAAATTTCCTATCTTATAAGCAGCCATAGTGTCTTTGTAGGGAAACTAATACAAAATGTTACATCAGTATATTTTTTGACTTAATTTGTGTCTTACTCCTCCTCTGGTCTCAAATATTACTTATCATTGTTCACAAATCGTACCAACTTACCCTTAGCTTTATGATTCTCTTTCACTCTCCTTCTGGTTCGAACGCGTTTGTTAGTCACCTTCTCGATCTCAAAGAAACGTTTTACGAGTATCTATTAGTCCATAATTTGTTTATTTTGTTTTGTGGATTAATTAGTTTAAGAATGGCTAAAATTCTCCTCAACCTAGTGATACGTAGTGTGAAAAGAATATATTAATAAAAATGTGTTAGGAAAGCAAATCGGTGCCTAGGCAACCACACACCTACACTTTCTTTGTCAATCTTTTAAGTTTCTTGTGATACTTTGAGAAGTTTTTCGGTTTACGACATATTGTCGTACTTTATTTAGATATAACATCAATTGCGGCAATGTTTTCTCGCAGCAGTTGTTGTAGTTAGTAATGGGGTTTGGACGTGTTTGACTCAGCTGCGATGGCCTGAAATTTATTCGTCCTATCTACAACCGTTGTTCGTTTTTTCTTGCAGTCCCGTAAAGGAATAACCCATCACAAAATAGTAAAAAAAGGGATATTCAACTATTTACAATATTTTCATTGTAATAATAACGAAATAAATAACATGGCAACCAAAACTGCGGCTTTCTTAGCTGTACCTACATCTAAATTTGCATATCAGCATTAAGTATTGGACATGTATTGGTCATTGCCGCCGTCATACAATCTACAGCTCCTTTATCTACAAGGCGTAGCGTGAGATCTTTAATGTGTACGCACCAAGGGAATGCTTGTACGACCCTCTAACCCTACCTAGATTGGAGAGAGTTTGATTCCCAGTCAGTGAAAAGATTTTGCGAATAAACAACTTTTGCTTGTTTTACGTGGTCAGTCAATTCTAATATAATCTGTGCATTATACTGTGTTTATGGATACATCCAGAAAACAGTACCATATATACTTAAGCCTGGTCATCTTTTATGTTTTATTAAATGGGACATTAATAATTTCGTTTAAGCTTTTAAGCACTTCATTAGTATCGTTTCTGTTATACTTGTATATCAACCACGCACGGTCGGGAACGCTGGTTACGAGTAGTAGATGTTTAACTGAAACAAAATAGCTCAGGCCTTTGTCGACGTGTGTTGATTTGTATAAGCGAAGTCTTATTACCAATGTAAACCGGCGGTTTTATATTAAAAAAAAACATCTGCAGCAAGTTTGTTTTACCACGACTTCCCTACTGGTATTTTGGGTTTTTTTTGTTTTCAAAACAAGCACCATTCTTCCTTTTATAGCTGCGTAAACAAGGTTCATTCCCAGAGGAGGGTGATCATTGATCAAGTGAAAAAACAACCAATCACAATAAGGCAAAAAGGAAGCGTTTTTTCTTAAAAGTTCCACAGAATTTGCAAACCAAAGAAGCAAATTACGGCTTTCCAAATTAACGTTTGCTTGAGTTCAAAAATTTTGAAGAAGCGAATTACGGCTTTCCAAATTAACGTTTGCTTGAGTTCAAAAATTTTGAACTCATTCAGTAAACTGGATAGTTGGAGAAACTCCACGAGAAGTTTTATGGTAAGATAAGCAAAGTTTAGCTTCTTTTAAAGCTCGAGAAGATCGCACTTTGGTTTCCCGGGATAATGACATTGTTTTGTGCTGAGTCCATGGCTGTCTTTCAACGATTATATCTCAAAATAAAATCAAAGTGAACAAAAAAATATTTCATACACTGAAACCTTATGTCATATCTAACTGAAATATCTTGTCGCACCTCTCACCGTTTTCATTTCTCCTTTCTTGCTTTTTGTAAGTATGTGTCTGACCCCAATGTTGCACACGTCAGGTACACTTTAGCCCCGAGTAGTTTAAAAAATGTGAATGTTACAATATTGAACCACCAGGTACAAGAACAACTTAAAGCGAAAAAACGCTTTCTTTTTCTTTGCTGGGAAATGTTCACTAAATGAAGGTCGGAGACAAATGAAACCGAATTTGTTTTTTACCCGAAATGCTTTGTGAGTAATGATCACCCTCCTCTGGTTCATTCCACAACGACATAGTTTAATGATTACGTCAAATCAAAATTTTAGCAAAAGCACAAAAACAAAAGGGTAGGATATAAGTGAACGTTGTCCCGGTCTTGGCTAATCAGACATACCAATATATGAACTCACGTGACATTTTCAAGTTAACCATGCACAGGTGAAACGTCAATGCATGGTTGTTTTCGTGAAAAGTTACAGTTGCGGTTTGGATTCAGGCACAAGGCGCGTACGCAGTTTTATCGGCGGGGGAGGGTGCACTTTAAGCGTATATAAATCAAAGACACATCGACAAAGGTTTGAATTTTTTTTATTTCACTTAAACTTTTCTTTATCGTACCCTGTGCTTCCCAACGCCCGAGTGTTCACTACAATTATTATGACTATTATTTTGTTATTATTATCAATATTATTTCTGGCAGTAGCACGAAATAACGGCATAAATATTCCCTTAGAACTATATAATTTATCAAAAATTTTAGGGTTTGTTGTTTTTGGATGAAAATTGTTTGAAGGAAAAAATGAGGTTAAAACTGTTTGTAAGTCAGTTAAGGGTCAGCTCTGAGATTGAACCATTTCAAGGGGCGTGAAACTCTATTTGAGGGTTTACAATTGCAATGAGATAAATTAATCAGCATTAGAGTATGCTATCGCAGAGACAGTCTGTCATTCAGTTTTCCCGACCTTTATTATTAGTACATACATGTATTCTGAAAATTTACTTACGCTCAAAGTGCCGTTCGGCAAATACAGAATTGTTCGCTTAATTACAATTTTGAACCTATGAGTAGCGTTATAGGTAGCATATCGATCGCCTGCGCAAGGCCAACGAATGGCAAGCGTACTTTACTTGTGAGTAACTTACCACTAGCGTAGCTCTTTCTTATTCAGCGTATGCTTTGCGTTTAAACCATACATCCGAATACGCACAGAGTGTTTAAACATGCTTAAAAAGATACTCTGCCTCGCCGTATGCCAGCGTATGCCACCATATGCGACCATGCTTGAAACGTATACAACCTATGCCAAATGTACCTTCAGCGAATGTCAGTATCTACCAGCATATGTTCATGTGCTGGCATGCGTTATTATCATACGCAATTGTATGGCAGGACTGCGTGAACTAAAGAAGAATATATGAAAGTACGGTATCTGGTCATAAAAGGTGCCAACACGAAAATTAATAACTATCCAAAAGTCTATTGTATGGCCGGAACATCGGCTCTCTCAGCGAGAAATTTAAAACAAACCCCATTGTTTCCATGCGGAAAAAAAATGCAAGTAAATTAAGATTGTGAACAGACAAGCAAGAATAAACATGAATCGATTTACGATCCCAGCGATATCTTGCCAGCTGAGCTTGTTCACTTCAACGTCCGGGTGAGTCTCAACAGCTCCAGTTGTTTCATTTTGATCACCTGCTGCTTCCAAGTCGGTTATCCCAATCTCGTGGTGCAAGTTGATTTTTGGTTTCTCGACTTCCTCATTTGACCATTTCGCGGACACTTTTCTGTGATACTTCCTGGTAAAAACCCCGAAAACGTTCTGCCATTTTTGACCAGGTTCACCAGAGCTGTGATAGAACCTAGTTGCAAAGAAAATAATAATAAAAACAATAATAACAATAACTAATAATAAAAATAATTATAATTATAATAATGATATTAACAATAATAGCAATAATATGAATAATAATTATAATAACAAAAACAACTATAGGTAAATAAAATAAATCATTATAAACCCTTTAGCTTATTCGCTGTGTTACAAATGCAAAGCATGTGTAAAAAAAGTTGGAAAAGCAAGGAACGTCTACAACAAGATATGATAAATCAACAAAAAACTTAACTAACCTAGTCGCAACCTAGGGCAATTGTTTTTCGTTATCATTAACGCTATTATTCGTTTTATTCCTATCAGCAATAACATTATAATTGTGAGTAACTCACCTTAATATAACAATCGTTGAAACGAGGGTGGTAAAGATCTCAAAGATGCTCAATATGAAGAACACGCCCAGAATAGGAATGTTTTTGGAGGTTTCGGGCACTCTCTCGGCCACCATCAGAAGGTACACGGCCATGGCTAATAGGAGAGTGATACAGAACCCAATTCGCTCTCCACTTTCGCATGGTATAGAAAAACTGATCTGGGAAAGTATTAAAAAAGAAAGTTGTCCGTACTTCAGTAGTGAAGATCCTGAAACTCGAGAAACTTTAAGCTATGGAACAAAGGCTGGCAGAAAGACTTGAAAAAGCGTTACTCTGACTTCTTTATTTTATAGATTAATGCGTAGTCGCCCGTGAAAATCAGTTTTGTAGGTATTCCCAAACATTACAACTGAAAAAGTTAACAAAAGATTTCTTAGTTTATTAATGGTACACAACATGGTGAGGACTAACGTGTTTACATGTCTGATTTTTTATAGAGAATATCCACACAATGTCTTATTTTTTGAAATGTGAAGAGCCAAATGTTTCCAGTCTATAGATGACAATAAATGTAAATGCCGAAGAAATCTATATACTTTTCCTTCCGTAATAACTTTGTCACCAACGTGCAGTTTGGTTGTAACTTTTTGACGCACGTGGAAGGGAACAAAGTTAGACTCATCAACGTTGAGTGAAAGCTTATTTGTAACTAGCCAGTTTGTCGTGTAACTCGGGTTTGCATTGATATGTTTTTCTACTGATGTTAAACAATTTCTATTTGGGTAAAACTAGTTAGCTTTATTAGTTAAAATAATGAATTCAAATACATTGCTACTGTTATTTAGATCATTAACTTAAAGATTCGGGAAGGATTGAAACGGGCCTAAAAATAGTCTCTGAGAAATATAAATGGGTGATAAATAGTTCTTCAGACTTTGCATTGCCACTTGACACAGCTTGTCTTCTCTTAGTTTGACAAATAGGAAGTGAACAACTGTTTTTCAACACCGTGAACTCCATAGATCAAAAGTTTTGTCATCAGCATTAAATGCATGATCAACTCTACCAAATGCTTTAGAACATTTTAAGAAGATCCCACAAAAGAGTTCATCACATTCTGTTGCTCTGGATTTTATCAACTCACGCAATTTGCTCACGGAAATCGAATAACTCTTCACACAGAATTTTATATTCATCAAAAACTCTGTTAAGTTTCTTGTACGTATTAAGTTTTTCATCTGTTTTTTTTTAAAAATGAAAGCAGAAAAATACATAGGTCTTACAATATATATAGGACATACAAACGTACAAACATACAAACATACCAAATTTTAAGTCAAAACTTTTGTTTATTGTTCGTATTTACCAAAGTGAGTAGAGTCAGAACGGTGCAGGGAAGGACGAAGTAAGAGTTGTAGTACAACGATTTCCTCTGCATGGTAAACGTGAGGTTATAAACGCTAAACGTGTTGTCAAAGCTGTTAACTTGGATATCCTCTATCGAAACTGTCGGTTTAGACACTCTCCAATCGTCACTTTTGACATCGACATCTGAAACTGCAAATATTTCTTTATTAAAATGCAATGCATTTTCATCAAATTTATTAAAAATTAATTTTCGATAGTTGGTTAATAAGTTTTCGATTTTCTAATACTTTTATTTTCAAATACTAACTTAATCTATATCTACATCTAAATCTACATCTACATCTTCATCTATATCTATATCTAATCAAGTTTATGTTTTCCTTTTAGCGTATGTATCACGTTTTGAAGCGTAACAACAACTGTGTAACGTTATCTAAAACAATATACAAATTGCTCTTTGCTTTCGAAAAGTTGCTCTAAAATCAAGCGGCTATTTTCAACAACCCTTCAAGTAGGGAAAGTGTAACATATACTCACACTTGATGTACTTGCTGCGCGAAGCGTTAAGGTTTACCATCATCATATGTTCACTGAATTCACTCATTGAACCAAAGACCATATTGCATGTATGGGTATCAAATGGCCAACTACTAACATCCGCTGCACAGCTTGCCTTGAATGTTGCAGGCGAAGACCATATATTTGTTCCTCGAAAAGTTAATAAAATTGGATTGAGAAATTTTTCTGTACCACCAGCCATTGGTGTAGCATCATCAACACTGAAAGAAAACAAAAGGCCACATTCAGAAAGCTACTGTTTCATTCAGGCAAAGATGTGTAGAAAGGGATTTTAGATGCAGTGTGTTTCCACTGAGGGAGTTCCTACTTTCTAACATTCAATAATACTGTTATTTTTGCTGCTATATCACAGTTATACATTCATACTCCTAATACTTTCCCAGAATAGCAAAGCTATTTTTATTAACAAATCGGCTAAAAGAGGTAAGGGACTTATGATTCCATCATGGTCCACCACTGCTTGCACATAAGAGGTCAAACTTTGTCATGTTTGCCATCTCTTAAGATATTTTCTTGTAAAATTGTGTCAAATTTTCAAAGATTTAGAGGAAAATATACGTTACTTGCCTCAAATAGGCTTATAAATGAAAATAAAGTAGGGTGAGAAACAAATAAATTTTAAAACATTTTGTCAAAAAAATCCTTTTTGATTCAAACATAACTTGCAAAAGTTACAATTGATGACGCTATCCAATGAACACTAAAAAATGTGTTTCTTTTTTGGGCTACAGGTACTGCAAGTTTCATTTTGAATGCTGCAAAGCCTTAATCGTTAGCTTGAAAAATCTTTGGGGATCAGTTTAGCCCCCCCCCCTCCCTTTTGGCCATTAAAGGTCTACCCTTGTCTTACTGCTGTATGCCAATCTGTCAAAACTAGTTTATCTGGACCTCAAAGTTCTGTTTTCCTTGCAACCCAGCAGACAACACTTATACTGAACTTGAAACCCTTTCTTTCTGTGTTCTTTTTAAACGTTTTGAAACATCATCCAAGATAGCGTTTTTAAAATAGTAGATATTATTTGAAACATTCAAAAACAGCTTGAGTATACATTAAAAAGCTATTAGTTTTTATGGTAAAAATCAGAGTTAGCTCATTTTGTCTGCTTACTTGTTATAGAGGGCGACATCAGGAGTCCAAACCCGTTTAGGATTTACTCGGATTAATTTAATTCCGCCAAATTTCAGGAAGTTCCATTCAAGAAACGGGTTGTTCCACATCTGTAGTTCAGACATCATACAAACTTTAGCCCATTAAATGTAAAGAGTTCAATGAAAACCCCTATTAGTTATAGCAGGTATTTGTTAAAAAAAATATTATCTTGTATTCTTGAATGTTGGATGTGATTCTCTGGCTGTATGATTCTAACTAATTACAATACAAAACTTGCCAGTTTTGGAAACCAATGCGTAAATATAAACGTTAAAATAAATTACTACACGATTTGGTACATCAGAACAAGAAAATACCCCCAGAACATTTTGCTTTATGCAAATCAGATTTAATAATTTAAAGTTGTCATACATATTTGTTTTCTTGCAAAACAGCAAGACGAGAATAGTTCAAACTTACTTTAGCAATGGGCACTTTTGATACCTCATTTCACAATAGTTACTCACATTACAGCAACAGAATTTTAGAACAATTATTCCTGTTTAAAAATAAAAAGTTGGTTGTGAAGAACTCCACGAAGGCAAGATGAATTAACAAACACTTTTTGTTTGACAACTATGCCAAACAGCCATCTTCAGTTGTTTACTGAAATCCGTTTCATGATGGAAAAACCGTCATGTTTTGAGCGGGAATGCCCTACCCCAAAAATGTTGCGTTTTGAGAATAGGTCTTGAGTCGGGTCTGCTATCTCCAAAAATATCAAGTCAAATGCTTATATCATTCAATCAAACTTCCATAAAATGAAGAAGACAGCCCACAAAAACTTTATATATTTGCTAAAGGCCACTTGCCCGTAAATGGCAGAGCTACTGAAAACCTGAGAGGTGATTCCCACATTTTCTGCCATATTCACAGCGTCAATGAACATCAGGTCCTTAGAACTTTGCGAGGATTGAGCCTTCTCAGACCTTTTTGATGAGCTCCGGCACCCGTAAGAGGTAATAGAAAGAGTAAAACTAGTTGTTTTAGCATCAAACTGAAACGTTCCATTGAGCATTGAAGTCTTTCAAAAGGAATGCAACGAAGGGTAGCGTCACATGATCGCCTGTCACAGTATCTGACATATAGACACTTAATTCAGTCCTCTTTCTTTAATTTGTGGAGATGTTAGACTTTTTTTGCAGATATCCACCTCCAGAAATTGAAAAAAAGTTTTTCTTCTTTAAACAACAACTTCTTGACTAGTGGATGCTTTGCCTTAAAACTCACTACGTATGACTGTGACGCTATGTCGATCAAAGCACAGATCCCCGAATCAGACAACCTAAGCCAACTAGGGTAAGAATAAGTTATATTTAGGTTTAGTTGTAGTAAGTTATAGTGCTCTCAAATAATCCCAAATAATACCTACTGAGCGTTAGCCCTA
>JAOBRG010339759.1:0-14636 GCA_027574985.1 Umimayanthus nakama | reverse complement strand
CCCCCCCTCCCCACCAACACACACACTTACCCTCGGATTCTGGTAGGCAGTAACCCCCATAAACTGAGTCTCCGGGAAGACGAAGGTGTAGTAGAGTCCCTTCCTCAGGCCGTATGTGCTGTACTCTTTGGCCTGAATCACGTGGATTCTCGGCTGGTACTTGTGCATGGAGTTCAGTATCACCTATAATGCATCAATCGTGTTAACCCTTTATCGACAATCGAGAATCCTCTTGATCAGGAAATCCATAAACGCCCTTTCAAGCCAGCTCAAGCAGCGAGGTTATGACATTGCATACAACTTCAATAGAAAGGCCAAAATTTCGTTCGAAACGCCTATAACTAGATGCATTTGAAGGGGAAACCTGAAAAATCAGGCTTTCTTCGCACTAATGCGTTTTCTTTTGCTTCGTTTTCGGTGACGCCGAAAACGCTCAGCGTCTTAGCGTGGTCAATACCGTTTTCATACCGTTTTCAATGAGAAAGAAGGTACGTATGCTTTTCACATTGATGCGGTTTCGCCGAAAACGCTCAGCGTTTCAATGTGTACAGACGGCAAAAACGCATCGGAATGCATGTGTGCGCTTTCACGTACATGTGTGGACAGGGCCTCAGTTATTACATGTTACTAGAACGGCACGAAAAAGTAGCATAGTTGCACGGGCCTAGAAAAATATTTGTTACACGAGATACAGGGTCTCTGACTTTAGTTAAGGTAGTATAATAATTATAATAAATATAAGGTAGTAATCCATCTGAGGTTCGCTCAAGTACAAAGCGGAAACCCAACCAGTTGAGTTTCTATGAAAATTCTAGTTGTTGGAAGGGTGAAAAGCGTTATGCAGCGTTGGAATATTAAAATCCTTTCCAGAGAATGAGTGTTTTAATTCTTAAAATGGTTTTGACCTTTCATCCAATAGATAAAAGACTTTTCCTCGTCATAGCGCTGTTTACCCTTTGAACGACCGAAGCCTGAAGGTCATTAAGGTTTTGGAGTTCGACGTATATAGACACTCTCTGAATCACGATATATTAGTTTTTAAAACTTCTAGATCTCTAAGATTGAAGTTCTTACGATTGTAGAAAACTGTCAAACTCCTTTCAAAACAAAGATGTTCATAACAGAATTAATAAAAAACTGAAAATTTAAAGTGCAGAAGTCGATTGGCTTTGTCGGAAACTCAAAGTTGAAAACTAAAAAAACCCCGGATATTGCAACTTTGATATCACGAATTCCAACAAAATGTCGCAATTTTTGCAAATTCGTTTAATCTTACTTGGAGTACAATTCAAAGGCTCAGTTTCTGAAATCACTTAGACCAAAACTTTAGTGATCATATATCGATAAAAAATACTAACTAGAATCACTAACGTCAAAATTATACAACTATATCTGTAAGAACAAAGCTACAGAAAGAGAGAGTCGGAAATCTATCGTAAAAACTGAACAGGACGGTCGATTTTCTTGCTTCTTATTAAAAAACTCGAAATCTAGTTGAGCTGTTCCATGGCTCTAAATATGCCTTCATTTTTTGCTTTACAGAAAGTAAGTTTTGAAACTAATTAATACCAAAGGAAATTTAGAAAAAAATGGTTGTTATTCGTTTTCCTTTGATCTACTAGGAACAAGGGTCGCTGCATTTTAAAGCAAATTTTGTGTACTTGTGACTGGTGTCGGGCCGGAATGTATTTTTCCAATAAAAAAAAAAAGTTCACGTGTGGATGAGGCACTAAAATCCAGGATAATCGGCGTGATCCTAACAAAGACCACGTCCGTACCGCTAAACTGCCGAGGAACAAAGTGTTGTGCCTCCAGAACTTGTCTTTATAGCCATTGTAACTTGTAAACTGTTTTTTTGAAGTTTATTAAAAGTTACTGTAGGAAATGCGCACATGTTACGACTTTCAATACATTTGAAATTGTCGTTGCAAATTCATGCAGGGAACACCCTGGTTTATGCTTCTTGCTGGTTCAGATCTTGTCATTGTCTTCTAGCTTTGGCGGACCGTTTGCAGATGCCGCTTTCGGAAACAACTCGTTTTGAAGTCCTTTGAGACGCCCGAAGCCGACCAACCTAACAAGCCCCCTACTAAAATATATCTGATAAATCCAACAACGTCTAGCATGAACAAATACCACAACTTTCGATATTTATCTCATAATATCTGTTGATATAACACTAAATTTATAAAGAGTACTCTTCGTTTTATTTTGAAAAGCAAGTCGTAAGAACATGATTACATTCTCGACGTTTGCAACAACAGAGAAGAGTATATGAACAGCTAGTTTTTACAGGTAAATTGTCTCGCATAAGTGCTGTGTTCTCTTCTTTGAAATTAATTCAGTGAAGAAATTTGAGGGGCTGATTTGACACAGAAACTGCGGCAATTGGAAGTCTGCACTTTGGTTGACGCACTCTGTGCAAGCGTTTTACATTCTAACAAAATGACTTCGCCACACGTATTTGGTCAAGGAAAATGGTTCTTTCGAGTTCGACAAGACGAAGTGAATTAAATGATAAAGACCAGAAGAATATGGTTGATACAAAGATATTCAACGTAGGGTCAGATGCAGAACTGACTGTAAGCTGCTAGCCCTTCGTCATGCAAACCAAAAGTGGAAAACATACCAAATGAACAATGTATATCATTCAAACGAAGTTGAACCAACGGTTAAATGGGATGGTTGCAAACATATCTTTTGTAAAATTTCCTGAAAAAAGTGTTTTAATTACATGATGAGTTTTTAGTAAACTATGCGTAACGGTGTGATGGATGCGCTAACCTAAACTAAAGTGCGACTGCACGAATGAACACGATGAAAAATAATTCACTACGCTTAAACTTATTTCAGTAAGGAACTTCAAACTGTTACAAAAACCAGCTCTGAAGCACATTGTAACTGATAAACAGAAAGGCAACAGCTGAAGGGATTGAACAAGAGCACTAAATGGATTTACAGTTTGAGGACCCGATTTCAGTTTCAGGAAGCATTTGGTTGCGGCAAGTCTACCAGATATAATTGTGACCAAACGTATTTGATAAGGAAACAGCTTTGTCGCTTGGAAAGGCAGTAGTAATACTAATTCAAGTGTGCTTAAGTTTAGTTCGAGAGAAATTTTAAAGCAACGGTGATTTGAGCAGTAATTAGCATCGGTGTCAAGTTTAGAGATTTAACAAGTTTGTTGAGTTTTCAATACCACTTTTTTGTCGATAAATCGTCTCAACGCTTATTCATTAGTGATACAACTTGCAAAAGTGATAAATGGTTTTACATCGCCTAAAGAAATGGAAACAAAGTAAATCTGGTTTTCCAAGTGTCTTGGGTACTCTTAAAAACTTCGAGTTTGATTTTCTCTTAACAAATCTGTTTTTTTGGAAGCTGGATGCAAATTTTAAGAATATGCTGTAAATATTGGTAAAGATCCGCTGAATCAAGCGTCACCAACAATAGCGTAATCACAGCCACGCCGCTAAGGAAACATTTGCTTACAATGTTATTCTCTAAAGCACAAAAGTAATTACACCGTTTTGTTTTTTATTTATCGCTAGCAACATAATGGAGCTGAACCAAGCCACAGAGAAAACATATCCTGCAAAGCATTTATTTTTATTGCTTTATCTTTCAGTGGACGAAAACACACTTTTTCGTGTTAAGTCTTAAAAACCAAGATAGCCAGTGTTCTTAACTTTTTTGGCAAACTCAGTAACAACTGTTCTATAGTTCAAAAAACTGCGCTTTTGTGGATCTGAGTTGGAGTGTCTGGAGTCTGAGATTAAGTTACACGGCAAATCGAAGGCTCTGTTATCTTATAATTTTGTTCTTTTATATAGGAAAAGTGTTTAAAAAACGCAGATTAAACTCGCCAAAGTTCCCAGATAAATCTTTTGAAGGATTTGTCAGGGACGTTACAACTGTTACAAGGGTATTTGAATTTTTAAAATGTACAGTTTCCTTAAAGGAGTTTTAAAACAACGATGATAAAATAACCTTTTGACTACACAAACAGGAAGTAAGAACGATAACATTTCTCCAGTTAAAAATGGCACAATTGTAACTTTTGATTTGTGATAGCTAGCCTGAATCCAGTTAGGATCACGGTTTCTCGTTCATACTCGCACTTTTACAAACGCCAAAACCAACTCATTTTTTACCTTATTCAATGATAGAAAGATTCAGTCTGCCACTCTAAACAGCTATTGAAAGACAGAGAAATCAGTTTAAACAAAATGATGCAGCATAACACTAAAACATACTCTTACTGACATCACTCCCGTATGAAGCACATCTTAGTGCACATTGTTTCTCAAACTGAACTATGATTAAATACGACGAGAGAATGAGAGAGGGGTGCAGAGGGCGAGGCAGACAAAGAAAGACAAACAACTGAAACAGACAGACATAAAAAGAGCCACACACAAAGAGACAGAGATACAAAGAGAGAAAGACAGAAAGAAAGAGAGACGCAAAGACCAGCGAGAGAAAATTCACACTCAAATGCAAACAAACGCAGAAAATGCTCAGGAGAACAACGTTAGTAAAGTCTCAACTTACATGTCCATTTTGGTCATGAGGGTTATTTGTGAGTTTCAGTTTTTGGAAGGAGATATTTTGTCTCATCCACTGGGCCCCAGTTCCTGGACAGTCAGGATGAACAAATATTCTGGTTGGGTTCAATGGCTCTGCTTTACCAGTCACAGCCCACTCGGAGTTATGGTACTTGTAGCGGTTGTCATCTGCGGGTACGAGGTCCAGGACCAGGTAATACTCCTCTTTGGGGTTCAAACCCGAGATATTTACCCTGATGACGGGGAACATGCGCCTTCATGCGGAAAAAAAACAAAGCGGATTTGTAAATTCTTGTAGCTGTTTTTAAACGTTCATACAGTTACTTTTAGCATGCGTTAAGGAATTAATAAATTTCGCATTTACATTAAGTTTCCCGCCCTTGGTCTTTTCATACACTTGTCTAACCAAACTGCAACAAACAGACAATTAAGTTACGTTTAGAAAATATTTTGATGTTTAGAGTATGGGTAACTTGAAGAAGCAAGGTGAATCGCATATAACCTAAATTTTCGTTTCAGTCAGTTTCGCTAAAAGCTATTGTGACTTAATGTACTAAAATACTGAAAATGCATTGCAAGAGGTTTTGCGATAAAAATACTCCAATACCATTTCATGAAGGATTCAAGTCTCCACAAAGCTTGTAGAAAAGCCATATCTGATCAGACCCCAAGTCTCCACAAAGCTTGTAAAAAAAGCCATATCTGATCAGACTCAAAATAATTATCCAACTCAAACAGGATGCCATGTTTATTTTAAGAACTCTCGTTTGTGAATGCGTCGAGCAAAGAACTCATTACAGTTTCATTCAGGAGAATACTTTAATTTTAGTAGCAAGAACGCAAAGGTACATATGCACTAGATAATTAGTCCAAAGCCAAGCTTGTGAAGTTCTCGTCTCCAACTCGATGATGTATGGAGAGACATTTGACGCCCGTCCAAAACCATTAAAGACATGTCAAATCTTTCAGGAGAACAAATAGATCTCTTGAAGGATATGACAAATGAGACAGTACGATCCCTTTTATATCTTGTTTGCTTTCATTTCATTGCAGTCCTGAGAGAAATGTGCTTCATAAAGAGACAACACATGACGGGTTATTGCGATAAACTTAACCGGGCAATTTTCTGACATAGTTAGTATCTAGTAGCATTAGTGATTACACTAAAGACATTAAACTCGCCAGGAAGAAGTGTTCGCCTGTCAACTCACCGTCCAGTCTTTGTTATTATCATTTCTGTTCCAATCTGGTGAAATTTCTCCCAAAGGTCCGAGTTTTCTAACTCTACTTTGATGTTGCTTTCTCGCAAATGACCATGGGGCAGGGGGAACGCGTTTGGGTAAGCCAATGGCAAGTTACCAAAATTATAACCGAACGATTGCCCCATCTGGTTTGAAGCTTGTTGTGAGCAGTGCAGGTCATCGAAGTAGCTGTTAGATCTTGCGTAGAGATTCATTTGCTCTGAGCGTCGGTCTGAAATGAAGAAGACGAAAATGTATTGGACACTACACCAAGGGGAGCAACTCAGAGAAAGTCACTGTGTTGGTGGACTGGTCAGAATGGTGTGTTACAAGTTTGAATTTCTATTACGTCAGTCTAAGGAAACTCTTACACTGTCAACAGCGATCAGCTTTAAGCAGGACAAGAAAATTATAAGAGGATTTAACTATAATTTGCTTACCAAATCCCAGCTCTTGAACGAGCGAAGTAATGGGGGGTTGAGAGCAGAAATCGGGCGCACGTGCAAGTCCTTGACCGTCAGAGCTGTCAATAGCTGCCATCGGCTTAACCAGAAAAACCCCTAGAAGTCCAGTCTCAATCTGTAAATGGCCAGGCTGGTGGCTGTAATCTCGAAATCTTTCAGCTGGAAACTATTTAAATTCACCCGTGAAACTATCTGCCTTGCAAGGTGTAATTAGACAGCTAGTTCGCCGCACAACAAGAGTTTCCGAGCTTCTACTCGGAGCTCTATTGATACAACAGTTCAGAAACAACCGTACAATGCCTGAGGACGTAGTTGAGTTAACCCTATCAATCATTAGCAATTTATTTATGTCTTTTCGAGACCTGACGGCTCTGCAATCTCAGTGGACATAAATTAATCAGCGAGGCGGGTTCTGTCAATTACTGTAATGAACCTCACTATTGTACACTCATCACTGATTGGCCACGAAGCTGTCAGACTCGTGTCAAAGCCTCCACTAATTTATAAATATTCGTGACGTCGCCATATTTCCTGTTGCATTTAATGGTAATTGTTGTTCACAATTGAGTTTTTGTGTGAAGGGGCGGGTTATTGCAGTGCTGCGAACAAAGCAAATCACAATAAAATTATGCTACAAGAATTACTGGAATATTTCACCCGCAACCAAACAACAATGACCATGATTTGAATCACAAAAACTGTATTTACCAGAAATTCGAGGTGCAATACAAACAACAACTAGTTATATTGACAGCGCAACATTTCCGGTCGCTCTGGGCTGCAGAACGCTCCTGATCAATGACAGGAGGTTGCTCTGGGAAGACTCAAACTTATGTACACACACATGTGGTGCTAAACGTTGTTCGGGCGGACATCCACACAAAGGAAAAGAATTCGCGAAATTTTGAAAACAGTAGGAGTAAATTCCACAACCCCCAGAAAAGGCAATAATGTAATTTTTTTTTAAAAACACATGCTCTTTTATTTTAAAGGGTTAGTCAAGACTTTCAATTCTTTTTAAAGTCCGGTGATTATCTAGAGTTTGGCTGTTGAAAGTATAATCTGTGATTTTTCTCGCTGTCCCCGCGTGTCCAAACACCTCGTTAGGAATGTTTTCATACAACTTAAAACAATGAAATTTTCACTGCTGTTTGAAAATATAGTATAGGAAATGTATAGCAAATGCTTACATTATCAAGTGAGAAAATAAACAAAGGGTTTAAAATTTTGTGTAACTGCTTGAAATGTATAGAGTGAGTGTTATGCACAGCAGCCACACCACATAATTAGAGTGAGATCAACAAAACACGCTCGTGAGCGAAACACTGGTAGATTTACCATCTACAAAGTCCTGAATAACACAAACTTGTTCTCAAGACTTAAAACAGATTCTCAAACTCCTTAAAAGTACATTCAGTGTTGTATTAATCTGCGGAAAATTTTGTAACTTGTATCTGCGAGAAGTCAATATTCGGAAAATTGCGAGCACACGAGTTTAATGGACTGTCGAACTACTTCAAGAATCGCAAGCGAGCAATCTGATTTTCTATCTCCTTAATTATCGCCATCAGAGGACAAGCAGGAGATTTAGTTTGCTGTTGTAGGCTTGGATGTCCGTTGCCAAATTTAAAATCAAGTGTAAAGAACTGGTCAATTAGAATATGAACTGAATTCTTTTGTCTTGGAGTTGGGACATGAAGCAAGTTCAGGCAAGAGCGAGAACTGAAGACAGAGATAGCTCTAGAGATGAGAAGCCGATACAAACTGAGTAAGAAAGTAAGTATATTAAAGAAATCAAAACACGAACATTTGCTGAGGTACAAATGTAGTTAACACGCTTCTTCCTAAAAACTTGATTACAAAGCGCACTTACTGGCACCACCCACACAAAACATGGAAGGCCGCAAATATTATGATATAAACATTTCTGTCTACATATTTTTCTGACTTAATTTCTAGGGTATTTACAGGAATCGAGGACCCATCAGTTTCCTTTCTTTTCTTTTATTTGACAAAGCGTCAGGCTTTTTTTTTATATTTCACCTTTCGGTTAATGACTTACAGATCGCGATGTATGTGGTGTGAGCAGTACGTTACTCGAGAAAACAACATCAAAAAACAATAGTCCCAGCTGGCCCTCTCAGCTCATACTCATACTGTAGTGTAGTTATGTTTTTCATTCGCAGCTGTTCCCTTCGAGGGCTCTTAACCTAACTGAATGTCATGTAGTACGTCACAGCGTAAAGCAATTTACTTTTTGCTAATGCTTGGTTTCCAGAACTGTTGGTGTTTCGGTTCATTATGGCGATTTTACCTGCATTCAGTCCGCGGAGCTTTTAGTCCGAGTACCTCACAGTCAAAACATTTTCTTATACAACGACTGACTCTTTGATCTTTGCCTTCAAGAATATTGCGTCTCTTGTACAGGAATTATGTCGTAGTTAGTATACAAACATTATTCAAGATTTTCAAGTTTGTAAATTTTAATATAGCAAGTCATACCAGCCTAAGAAGACGTTTTTGGTTCTGATAAAAATAAACTTTTTCTTCAGTTCAAAACACGCACTCCGATATCAATGCAAAACAACAATTTTCATCAGAGAACACAACAGCTCTAGTTTATCAATTTGATTTGTTTCTGCAAAATGTACATGCACAATTATGCGGGAACTTCTACTTTGTTTTCAAAATTCTGGATTTAGTAACGATTTAAGGTTTGATTCTCCTTGAACTCGAAAGAACAAGGTCCAAACTTCTAAGCTGGAAAAAGTTCTAATTTTTCTATCAGTGAAAGAAAACAGTCAGCAATGTTTGTACTTGTGAATGTATTCAAATGTTATCTATTTTGCCAACTATTTTGTAATGTTCGGTCTTTTCAGTTTAAAAAAATGTGGCCTCCTGTTTATAAGCTACTAGTTTTAATACCATTGTCACTGTGGCTTATATGACCATGGTCGTAAATCTCTATTATGGCGATAAAAGATTGCTTTGATGTGAACTGACTTGGAACAAGTTACTGAAATTATATCTTTCAGCAAACAGACCAGTACTTTACACTATAATATACTGATAGCTTTAACCATTACACAAAATAAACAAATTGACTGCAAAAGATTTATGGCCGGGAGACATTACACAGTTTTCAAAGTTATGGAAACTGTTTACCTTCCAAATTCAGCAGACAAAACATTTCATTGTTGTTGCCGACCATAAAATATTTTAGGATTTCTCGAGTCAGCTAGGACATCATTCCAGATCATTTAGGAAGCTTGAAAAGAAAACACCTTTAAAATAAGAACAGACTTTGGAACTATATTTGAGAACTCCTTAAACCCACTTGGGCAAAGAAAAATACCTGTCTGTTTTTATAGCCTTGGGTGTGCAACTTTTAATGCTTAAAAGTGTTCCGCGTCAGCTTTGCAGCAAAGCCCAATAAAAGGCCAATAAAATCCGGCGTCATGTTTAAAAAATTCAGTTTTGAAGAAGCACCTAGTTTGACGTAGTCAGTACGAATAATACTTAAAATTTTTATCTGGATCGCATTCAGAAGTTAAAATCAATACAGTGGCAGAGTCCACATTGATTTTGACTCCATCTAAAGGATATCATCGCCTCTAATAGTTTAGAAAGTCGGAGCAATCGCAAGGGAACAACTATATTGTTTCAATGCGGCTAACTTTGATTAGACGTGAAAGCCCTTCAACTTTGCGAGAAATGCAACTTAATTGTTGATAGCTTGGTCAAATGTTCCTCCTCTTGGCCCTATTGGAAGTTGACTATCGATGATTATCTTCGGCAAGAAAGCTCATTATTTATCCGATGAAGGGTCCGAATGAAACAAAAACTTTACATCACGAAATTTCTGTCTGAAAATCAAACAACCGGGAGGTCTTTTCGGTTAAATCCCCGTTTTTGTCACTATAAATCATATCTGTGCGAATTGCGGTAGTTTTCGGCTCATGTTGGCAAAATCTATAAGCGGACCAACCAGCACATTCACAGAATCGCTTTTGGCGGTTTGTAAATCTGTCCAGAAATGAATTCCAGTTTCCTTAATTCATTGCTCTTAGACACGCTTTGGGTGTATTAGGTCCGTGATTCCAACGGGACCTTCAAAACTGTTTGCTTAATAATATGAAGATCGTGGAAAATGGCAGCCTTCTTGTTGTCTTACGAGTATTT
The DNA here is from genome assembly GCA_027574985.1 of Umimayanthus nakama. Classification (NCBI taxonomy): domain Eukaryota; kingdom Metazoa; phylum Cnidaria; class Anthozoa; order Zoantharia; family Parazoanthidae; genus Umimayanthus; species Umimayanthus nakama. Next base: position 4,181 of record JAOBRG010339759.1, on the reverse strand, counting down.
TAAAATACATGTAGTACTTCAACGTTTTAAAAGCTGCTTGAAAAAACTATAAGTTTGTACGAGCGAGCTACACAGTGAGTCTCTGTAAGAGAAACCATGGAAAATCTGCTCAAATGTTGGCTAAAGAATTTCTCAGGAATGCTTATGTTCTACGACATGAAAGACCATAGAGGGCCGGAATAGTGATCGTGTGCTCAAGGTTTCAGTCACCGGTTTTAATTCTTTGGCAGTGAACTAAAATCTCTCGAAATGTTCTTAATACACTATTGTTTTTTTTCTTTTTGAAAGCAACTGTAAACCACCCAGAAACCCAAACTCCAAAGGGAAACTCGACTTGAGGTTTTATTTGACGTATGACATCAATATAGGACCGCAAAGTCTTGTAAAGTGATGACAATATACGACATTATTGTATCCGAGTTGTACCCTATATCCGAGCAATCTTGCTGTTTTTGACTGCAAAATGGACCCAAAACTGATAAACAAGGAGCAGACTGTAAGTTACCTTGTAAGTCACACACGTATAAAACAAATGAAAACCAAATAAAATTCTGTCAATAAAGATTTCATCTGAAAGCCTTGTTAGTTTTTGCTAAGTACGTAGTGAACAAAATATTCTCGCAGAGAGAAAAAAAGGGAGAGAAACAAACCCTCTAAAGTCAATAATGAACTTTTTTCTGTTGTAAAATGCTCTTGTTTCCGATCAAAAACACAGCTCGATACGTTGAGCTTTTCAACTCAACACAGATTTTCTGCTACACTTGCACCAGAAATAAACCATAATATAAGTAGCGTATAAGTATACTGTTTTAATATAGTCCAGTTGAAACAAAACAAGAAGTACTAACTGCTACTGGTTTTAGTGGCTGCTCCACAATAACGAATAAACCGGCTAAGTTGCGACCTATTTTGAACATAGAAACACCAACCAAACGAATGCAATTGATAATTAAAATAAGCCCAAACTATCGGGACAGAAGCACAACGACTGTTCTCCGTTTTCGTGGAAAATATGCAAAGACGTGATGTTTATCTAACCATTAACCTGATAATCTTGTTTAGCCTCTGTAAACTTTTGTCATTTTATGAATGAAGCTAATTCTTGCCACATAATCTTTTAATTGCACTCTTACTGCAAATTTGTTTATGTCTTTGTTCGTCAGTTCCGGCTAAGTCGCCACAGCAATTTTCTTTCGTAAACGGTTGACGCTGATTCTACTTCGAACAACACTAAAGAACAACAGTCTATTGCTGTTTTCGTAATGGCGGAAATACAACTAATTCAAGCTTTATTTTTTATAAGAACAACTTTGTAAAAACAACGAAGCTCAAATTTTACCCCAAAATTAAGAACAAGCTATGAAAAATCGAGGCACGGCTTCAGATTCAGTAACTGAAAGCTTTTATTGAAAAACATAACACTTCACGTCATTACACGTACAAGTAGCATTTCCTTGCAGGTTTTTCTGTAGTTAAAACACTATGTTTGCACGTGTTTTTTTAAAACTTAACTAAAACTTTTAGTGTTATGTCTTATGACAATGCCGAAGTGTATAACTAACATGATAGAAACAAGAACAATTTAAGAACATTTGAGGCTCAAATTGTGCAAAAACTTAAGAGCAATGACGCTCGACCATTTACTGGTTCTTGTAAAATAAGCGTGTACTAATCCTAACCCTATTTCAAGACAAAATTAACTCTAAAAGAAGAAACTAAATAGAAAAAGAAAACAGAAGCAAAGTAAAGCAGAGATAAGAGAAATACCGTTTTTTTAGCATTTGATCGCTAGCAATCCAGTCCAGTCCTCAGCCGGACTACCACTACAAGGGTTTTTTATATATATAAGAACAAGTAACCTTTGGCCGAGCCTCATTGATTTTAATTTTTGAGAAGTTTTAGCCTGACTGTTCTTAAGCTGTTCTCAAATTTTAGGAAATTTCAGCCTCAATTGTTTTTGAGCTGTTCTTATTTTAAAAAGTTCACAACAGTATGAAATAACTCCTAAAACATTCCAAGTGCACCTGACTTGCGACCATCAAAACTAGAATAAATCGCAGCGGAAATTCCATCAGTCTCAACAATTCGAGTACTTAAGCAGTCAACGCTTGATACAGTCGAGTTTGAGGAACACAATAGAATTTTATTAAGAAAAGTAAACTTTGCATCTATATGGATTCCAAACCCCAGCCATAATTACTGTTACGTTGTTCTTAGTTTTTGGCCAAACTTCGAGTCTCATTCTTATAAAATTGTTCTTATAAAAAATTGTGTTCAGCAAAAACTTTTCAAATTATTTTATCTGTACATTTATTACAAATGGCAAAGACTGTTGTGAGGAATAGCATTTGCCATTTTAATCAGTTGAGAATTGAGGGGAAACTGGCATCGCCCCAGTCAAGACTTCCACGATAACAAATTCTAAGTTTAAAATAGAGTTCTCCATAATGTTAAAATGAGATACAACAAACATAGTCAGTATAATTATTTAGAACAAACGTTTTCACTCAACATTAGCATCTTCGGGTTTGAAGATGCTCATGTTGAGTGAAAACGTTGTTTTAACCAATTAGGGCTGTGTTTCATTGCCTCATGTTAAATCAGATTCTTAGTTGTACAGTGATAATATTTTATTGATATCACTGCCTTCATCTCTCCACTCGAATTTCGGTTTAGACTTTAGCCAAAAAGGGTTTGGGTGCACGTTTTTGTCTATAAGTATGAAGTCTAGCCAGCCCTGGCGAGGGAAAACGCAAATGTTCGCGAGAAAACTTTCCAACCACCGACGTAGCACGATAAGACATTTTATAACTACATCAGCTGTCAGAAAATTCTCATTAACCCCTCTGTCTTCATCGAGCTACAGGCAAAGGATAGTACACAAATAATCCCTTCCAACTGTATATGCCCAGTGTTTTAATCATTGCACAGAAAAGAAATGGAAACATAGACTTAGAGATATATTGTTCTTGTTATGTAGGTTTTTTGGATACTCACCGCGGTGTAAGCTGCAATGCCTTTCAAAATGTCAATAAAAAATCAATTATTATATGACATTTATATGTCTCGTGTAATTCTAACAGATGCTAGCAGCTATTGTGCGTTATATCAGTCGACATTATATCTATTCTCTATACACTTAACAGCAAACGTGTAGCCAAGAGGTTCAGTTGGAGAAACCATGGCCTTAAGCTGAAGTTTCTGGTAGATCAGTGGGGTCTTAAACAAACTGTCATGAGTGGGGTAGAATTTTCAAATACCCTTTTAAATAAAGACATTTATAAAGATCCCTCTCGTAACCAGGGCCCTTTGCCCTACGGCCTACGCGCGGTAAAAAATTCCATGATATTGACAGGAGAGCAAAGACAGCAAAACCACCTTTGTCAATCTTGTTTTGTCCACTTAGTTATGCTGCATCCGACTTTTATCTCGTACAAACTACAAAAATTCTTAAAGAAAATATGATAAACCAAAAAGCTTTAGTCTAGCTAAGGTCCTGAAGTTTTGTTCAACTCTCGTGCGCGCGAGCAAACGAGGAATTAGAACTCACCAAGTGAAGAGAATCGCTTAACAAACGCGTGTTGCTTTCATCGAAAATTTGATTGTGTTCAGAGTTGATGAGAGCGCTCGAGAGTTCATGAGAGTGAAAAAGATGTTCACTACAGGAATTCCTCAAAAAACTTGTAATGCTCTTATCAAAATTCGCCAAATCTTATCAAAATTTTGAACATGTTCAAAGTTGATGTACTCGGGAGTCAATGAGAGTACACGGGAGTTTCCAGTGAAACAAAAGTGAGAGTGTGAACTTTCATCGTCTCTTTAAACAAGTTCAAAGTTGATGAGAGAAGAATGCAAGAGAGTTGGCAGTTAAACGAGGGTAAAAGTTTGAACTCTTACCAACTCTCATGCTTGTTTGAATTCCCTCTGAGACTAAGAAAACTTTGGAAGAAGTTCTTTTTGTTTCTTAAACTTTACTAAAAATTGAAATGAGATAGGAAACTAAAATATCGCGAGAGAGCAGTTCAATAATTTGTTTCCAGCTGATCTGAGTCCCAGGAATTAGCCAATCAGGGACGAGGACGTCTGCAAAACTGTATGTCCCAAGTCGTTGCAGGCCCTATCCGAGAAACAAGGCACAGATACAACTTATGCATTTAGTGATTTGCTCTTCAGTGTTTAAA
>JAOBRG010339748.1:0-14639 GCA_027574985.1 Umimayanthus nakama | reverse complement strand
GGGGCTTTGGGCTTTTTTGAAAAAATATTCCATGCAAGCCAAGTTCTCATAAAAAAATCCTGCAGCAACTGGTGAACAAAAAAAATATCCTGCATCATATTCCCAAGGGGAAAAATGTTGCAGTTAAAAAAAAGAAACTTTTGCTAGTGTTTTGTATCAAAAAAATTCTTGCACACTATGGGGACATGAAAAAAAATTCCTGCTCACCAAAAAAGCCCACCCCCCTCAAAGATCAAATGGTTTGTCTCTTAGACAACTCTTGTGGAACAAAATGTAGCTTGATTGAAGAGAAATGCCAACAAAAAGTCAATTTACTTATGCAAGTTTGAGTGTATTGTATAACTAAGGTCAAAGAGGATTCAATGTACTTACAGTGTTCAACCTGCTCCGTTTTCTTTGGCAAGTCAGAACATTCTTGTGGACATTGTTTAGCTTCTGGCTATGTTCCCTTTTCTTTGTCCGAAAATGAACACGCATGGCATCTGTAATAATACAAGTGTGTGTCAGTGTATGAGGCCCTCTTATTTGAATCCCCACTGCAAATGATTTTTGTTTTTAAACAACAAGTCTTTTCACAAACTATCCAACAAATTTTTCAAACTTCATCAGTTCATCAGTACACCAAATGCGAGTAAATCCATTTTTTCGTCCAGTGTTAGCATGGTTGTTTTACTTTGGATCTGAAATGTAGAGGAGGCAAATTTGCATCAGCATAAAAACACAGCAGAACCAGAATTTCTTTGTCCTTCCCGATAAGCGAAATCATACCCTGCGATGCAGATCCTATGGTTGTATGGACAATGGTTATGTCAGCATCGTCTTCACCATGCATGGGTTTGCTGCCGTTATCACATAAAACAGCACTTGACGCTTATTGTTGGTGTTGGAAGAAAGTCTTTTTGTGTGTTTTTAGAGGCATCGCTCTGATAAAATTAACTTCAGCTCCTGTAACGCCTTTTGTTGCTTTGAGACAGGTACTGGTACCTTCGTTTTGAAGTTTGAACCAGTTGCAATAAGATCTTGATTAAAAGTTATTCTGCTGCGAATCTTTTTTGCCAACTATCTCCGCGTTCAGCGGGCGTACGCTCTATAGTTGTTTGAATATCAGACGTTCCGATTAGAAAAAACGTCGTAACTTCTTTTAGTGTTCCCAGATAAACGAGCAGGCTTACAGTGTTCAGTAAAGTAAAAAACTAGTTCAATGGAGCGCAAAACAGGAGTGGTGGATGGTGGTCCTAATGTTTCCGTCTTGAGATTTAGGTAGAAAAGTTTTCTGTTGCAGTATTTGTATCTGAGCTCCACGCAACAACCCCGAGAGACATTATAAAGTGGTACTTAGAAGTATGTTTTTCCCAAGCAAACTACTGTTTCAATACAGGTAAGCAGTGTGAAGCCGCATTTAGCCATGTATACAACTTTTGCTGTAGTCGGCCGCGATGCCGCAAGCTATGCAACAAGTAATTTTAAAAAAAATGAATGGCCTAAAACTTCCCTTGCTTCTCCACAAGAAATATGTAAGTTTTCATTCCTATTTTTTGAGGTGCGAAAAAACTTTACAATTCTATGTTTTGTGCTTCCTGTTGTGGTCGTTGCGTGTTTATTTTTATCGCGGCCATTTTGGATTTGCGGATGTTTAAAGCGCAGTCGGTGAATATCAAGTAAATCATTTTCCCCTGCCAAGATCCTTCTACATTTTTGATACAATAATTCTGAATTTTCATGAAACTAAACACCAAAAAAGAAATTCTGTTGCAGTTAGCTCAAGGTTGCGATATTTATTTCTCTTGGACTGATAGTATTTTAATAGAGCATTCCCATCGAGCCATTCGTATTTAACGCAACATGTATTCGTCGTGACTCAATGGATAAAAACGGTTGGAACACAAGCTGGCGTTTCGCCGTTTACAAGGTCGTTGGTTTAAATTCGCTCGGGGAATTCTTTTTTTTTCAGAATTTTTTTTTGTATCGAATGCGCACCAACTGACCACTGTACTAAGACGCGTGGGCGAATTTGATACAAGTTCAATGGCACGCCTCAAATTACCGAGAAAAATCGTTTATAACCAAATCTCGACAACAAAAGAAACAACAAAAAACCCGTTTCGAATCCTCAACTCGGCTCCCTACGGGCCGAATAAAAACCGGAGTCGAGATCTCAACTTGGCGCCATAGGGCTGAATAGAAAAACCGGAGTCGAAACCTCAGCCCGCCACATCGGACCGAGTAATACACCGGAGCCGAAACCTGAACTCGGCGCCCTTCGGTCCGAGTAAAAATAGTAAGTAAATGCCCTGTTCAATAAAGGGCTCCGTTTGAATAAACACCCCTTATACTCCCGGTACTATTTAAATAAATTAACGCTCTCATATGAACCTATATTCCCCTCTGACGGGCGCATGAAACCGAGGTCGTGTCAAATGTGCACAAAAACCGGAAGCTAAGTGTGTGTTCAGCCCTAGTCCCCCACCGTTGAAGCTTGCTCCATATAATTACATTTGCATCAAACGGGAAGTTTTTGTATACAGTTATTTAAGAAAACACGATACCATACACGTTTTCGAAATAAATAAATACAAATCGACGATAATTGAGTTCAAGTACCGAGTAAAATATGAACGGGAACTAGTACACGAGAGACAAAAGAGCTTCGGCATGGTCCTAAATGTGGCTTCAGTTTTGATATTCCGGTTCTCTTGACTTTTCGTGTTTATTTAAAATAAGTCGTGCATAACTGACTTCTATTGTTTAAAAGATCATTCACAGCTTTGCTTACTATAAATCTGTCAGAGAACTGTGACCGGTGATCCGTAGTCTATGATCGTCAGCAGCACTGGTAGAGCTCAGAGCTAGCGATCAGCTCTCAACACCAACATGAGGTTAGCTGGACACCGTCTAGTTTTGGTTTTCTTACTTTTTCTGCTCCTGGTGGACTTTTCAGAGGAGTTTTGGGGCAGGCGGAGGAGAAGAAGACGGCGAAAGTCTTCCAAGGTAGGCTGAGGGGAAGAAATAGCAGACACTTTGGTAAGACTGAGGCAGTCGCAAAACTCAGTTGTCAGATAAATTTACCGGTCGTTTTTCAGTTGTTAGAAACACTGTTTGGATCTATACACGATTTGTCAGGTACAATCAACTTTGGCTGTTTCTCAGTAGTGTCGGTAGCGCATCGCACCCCGACGCTCATACGAAAGTTTTTAGTGCAAAATGAGACAAACTTATAACTGAGACTAAAATACGATATTACTCGTATAATTGTTACCAAACTTAGGTGGAATAGGGTTTCTAGCTGTTCTGACAGATCTAAAACGCGTCTCGCCTTGGGCGTGAAACTTCTTCTAATATCGGTACCATGAAAAAGTCAGTTCACGTGCAACATAATTTGCTTATAAGCTGAGTTTGCGAGCAGTGTGATTGAGGAGATTTAAGAAGAGTATGGCTGTTTCAAACAATTTTTAACCTTTTATTCTCAGAGAGATGCAATGGTTATCGTCAACGGGGTCAGAATTAAATCACCGTAACTTTGCATAATCAATCTTTGCAATGCAAAGGCTCCTGTATTGTTTCATTAAGCTAACCACTGATGTTGGCTGCTTATTTTTCAACGGATTTACTTCGAAAATCTATCAACAATCAATTATAAAGTGGAAAGATGACGTAAAGCAATGTAAGTACAGAAAATATGGTAATGTTCTTTTTCAACGGAAAGCAGTTATCTAAAAATTGAGAAACCGATTTTAGGCAGAGAAATTGTCAAAATATAACGAGAACCGATTCTAAAAGTAGACCAAATGACAAAGAAGAATAATAAACAGATAAATAACAAAACAAAAAGTACGATGTACGTGGACAATCTTTTGTTAGAGCTTTTGAGGCCTAACAAAAGCTAATTACCCTTAACGAACATACTGTATGCCGGCATTTTACTCGCGCATCTGACTACATATTTTTAGAGAACTCAGATTCGACTCGAGACCATTATATAAAATGCCAAATAATTTGGGCAGGGCCTTTCCGTTTAGCATATCACGGTTTTCCCGTTTTAATAGGTTCATGCAAGATGGCGAATTTGCTAAGATTGTCTTTCAAAAAGTGTTTGTTCGTCTTCTCTTTACGATATACAGAGTTTGTTTTGAAATACTGTTGCTGTATATCGGGTAAAAATTGTTTCAAGGTGAGTTTGATCTTTTTTTGTTGTTTTGAATATTGTATGACATTTTGTCATCTTAGATTTGCGTAAAACAACATTCCCCCTGTTTGTTTTTGTTTTGCTGTTCAGTTTCATGGATGGCATTTATGATTGCGTTGATATTTTATCGATGGGCTGTTAAAACATGCAGGTCGATATTTTATATAATACTCTATACACTTTAGAATAGGTTGTTTTCACCTGAAATTGTGTCTGAGAAAATAATTCCAAGCTCAGGACTGCAAACTGTACAACATATGCTTGTTGGAATATATATATAAGCTAGGTGTTTCATGTGTGTAACAAACCCAAATACTACAAGTATATACCATATTCAGTTGAACGCGGCAGCAGTTAAGTTAAAACTAAACTTAAACCAACAACTTTTAATTTATACTTTATACTTTACAAGAGAATTAGCGAATACTACACTCTGTCACTCTGCCAGCTATTTCCCTTTGAGTATGGAAACCATTCTAACCCGTTAAATGTTTCGTAGGAGTTAGTGTAGGAGTAGCAACCGCTATTAGTCTATCAAATAGGCTATTGGACTTGTACCGACTTCCTCTCCTACAAAGAAGGGACCACGTGTCTTGTTGCCTGTGCTCCTGCTGAGTACCATACTCAGCAAATGTTGTAAATAAAAAATGCTTCAACCGTCTTGTGAACCAGTCTATGTTCTTGGCAAGCTACACCCTTTCCTATAACCTGAATAACTATGAAAGCTCGCAGCAGTTGCATTTTGTCTATGATTACTCCATTAGTTATATTGGTAATCAGGACTAATTTAGTTGACTGCAACTCAGGGTCCGGACCGCAAATCCTGTGAGACTGGAATTGACAGTTTCTATCGCGCCATTCTCCACCGTGCCCCCGATCGCAGCGGACTGAATTACTGGGTCGGATGATGCATGGCGCGAGTGAAAATTGACTCCATCAAACATAAGTTCTATCACAGCGCCGAGAGACGCGCCCTGTGCACGCGGAAGATCACAGAGTTTTACCGCAAACTACTTGGGCGGGAACCCGACAGCGGAGGACTGAATCACTGGGTGAACCGCTGTGTTGGAGGGAAGCAGTCCCTCTCTTCTATAGCGCTGGGCCTTCAGAGTTCTGCTGAGTATAAGCGTGCAAGTGAGTGGGGCTCGTATCTGGATCAGTGTTAGAAAATGTTAAGCAACTAAGTTCAAGTTTGATACCTTTTCCTCTTGGAGATTTGTCAGATGAATTTTTAAAACCCAATTTTCTACTGATCAATAATTTCGAATAACTTGTCTTTAATTTTGGTACTTGCTTTTGAAATTAGTGCTTTTGAAATGCATAAAAGAGATATATAGCTGAAAGCATTTTGATGTTGTAAAATTGAAAACAAAGATTCTCGTTCTACTTGACCAACATCAGGTTTGATGATTGTCAAGTGGATTAAAAAAAATTTCAGCTTTATAACATTAGAAAAATATAATTTTTTGAGGAGAATAAAGTTCCCTAAAGTTACAAAAGAAAATATTTCACTCCCGTTCTTTTACATTTTTTTTAAACAAGTGAAAACGGAAATGAACTGTTTGCATTACAAGGTGTAATTTATAAACGCATTTATGATGGTACTTTTGTTTTTTCCGTGGAAGTAATTTTTACGGTCAAAAAAGCTGGCTGTACAAATGACTCATTGTCTTTAGTCCCCAAATAGAAAACTGTAACCGTAGGAAAATCTTTGGAAATTGCAGAGTGAAAAATACCCGGTTTCTATACAAAGTCCGTCGGTACCTCGAAACTGCTAACGTATTTGTTTTTTATTTTATGCCGTTATGAAAAGCAAAAAAAGTGTGTTTCCATACGACTTTTCGATCACAGCCGAAGAAAATAACTGATCCCTGTGTTAGCGGCTGATTCCGAGGAGAAGCCTGGAGAATTTGCAAAAAGCGAACCATGAGCACAAATACCCTTTTGGTGTCCCCTTTTTTCCCAAAATGATTGCTTGTTCCGACCCCAAATCTAAGAATAGGAAACTGGGCGTGTTATATTTCGGCCTTTTGGGGGAGACAAATTGATCAGATCAGTTGCAAAGACCAGTTAAAAACATCATTGTCGCGCAAACCCAGAAAAAAATCCGTAAACTAGTATTGCTAATTTTGTACCTAGAATGCCGTAAAGACGTGAAGATGGTGTTTCGCGACCTTCTTATGAGGTTACCCGACCAAGAGAACTTAAAGCACTACACGGAGCTCTGTCTACAACGTGGGACGTCCATCGAAACCATCAGATCCCGTTTGTACAACAGCAAAGAGCGACGATCGCTTTGTAGACGGGAGATCACAAAGATATACGAAACCTTTCTACACCGCCCACCAAACCAACACGAAATCAACCACTGGACTAACCTTTGTTCTGCAGGGCGCTGGCGCTTGTGCCACATCATGAAGAGTATTGAGGGACAAGGTAAAGAGAAGTGGTGGTTTATAGTACATGTCAGTAGTGCTTCACTGTCTTAATATCGAAGTAACTACCAAACCTCTGAGGCGATGTTAGTGGTACTTAGAAACCATACAGTATGGTAGAGTAGTCGGTTTGCGCGATTTATGTGACTTTGAACACGTGTGTAGATACACTTATTTTTTAAATGGTAGAATATTGCTATAATTGTGTGTTTTGCGTGGTTTTGAGCCATTTCAAGCTTCTGTAGGCGATTTAACTCGATAGGTTTCTACGGTAAGAAAAATGAGCAACTCGCCGACGTTTAATTGCTTAATGAAGCTCCCAAAGGCTCCAAGCGACACAATCGAAGCGTTATCCAAGCATTTTTAATAATCGAGTGTATTTCTATACAAAGTCGTTTAAATCACTCGATTCCGAGCACTCCCCAACTCAATGGCTTGTTATTGACAATACGTGCAGCCTGAAACCAAAATATAAAGTATAAGATTCAGCTGCCTGTGAACTAAGTTTGGTCGCTCAGTTACCTGTTACCGGCTAGCTGAGCGTGCTCGCACAGTTTAACATACAACCTATTGAAGAAGAAAAAAATTAAAAAACATATTAGGTTTGAAAAAAAACGTATTTCTGCTAAGTAAATAAGTGAGCTATTGCAATTTATACTAATACGTCGTAGCATGTTCACCATCAACTGTGGAGATTCACTAATGGTTTGACCGTACAACTACTTTGTAACAACGCCTGGTTTTCACATTTCGGAGTAAACCTAGACAATGGGCAGTTTCCCTAAATCCCTAAATCCTTTTTTTACATATTAAAGTAGGAACTCACAACCCCGTCCATCAAGAAAATCTGAAACAAGCCCGAAGAGTAAAAAGCATTTCTACAGCTCTTTCCTCTACCGAGAGAAAGACCCACCCAGATTCCAGGTGGTAACAGAGAAAAATAAAATTGGAGATGTGCTTTAGATTGATTCTTGATGTTATACAGCTTAATGTAAGTGGGAAAAGACTATTTTTATCAAAACAAACGCACATGTTCGATTATTTTATTTGTTACCACCAAGAGTCTGAGTGGCACGTGACCAGACCCAATCAGGCTCTTTCCTCCTTGAGAGAAAGACCCTGGGTCCGAGATTAGCGTTTCTATTTTCCCAATCTGTCCCAGACAATCAGGAACGTCCACGCTGTCCTGTTGGGAAAGTCTATCTCAAAAGAACAAAACTTCGATCATTTAGGATTTTTCCGCCTTCTAAAAAGGAAGCTTGAGCGCTAGAGACGAAAAGGGATAATGTCACAGCTACTGATACTTGTTGGAGAGCGATAACGTAGTTCAAAAATTTCACTCACGCAATTTTGCTAGGAAAATGGAAATCTATTCCTGGTGGACTGAAACAAATTGACACTGGCTCGTCTGGCGCTGTGTGGGGAGTAAATGGAGCTGACCAAATATGGAAACTGAACAACGACGGCCGAAGCTGGACCCGCGTCGCAGGTGGATTGAAGCACGTGAGCGCCGGAGTGGGCGGAGTCTGGGGAGTGAACAGTGCAGATCAGATTTGGTACCGGGAAGGTGAGGTGTGACCGCTACAGTGCAATAAAACAATTACACTTTGTTCAGAACATTTTGAGCGGGTATAATTGTAATAAAGATTGTATTTGGTTGAACAATTTGTCAAAAGCTATTCACAATAACATTTGGGGAAAAAGGTGTCCATCAAATCTCAATTTTGCCGCACTCTTTCCCATTTGTGGAAACCATGGTAGAACATAAAGGGGTTTTAGCAAAGCACTCCTTCGACTGAACTTGCTATGTAATTCCACCGTACTAAGCAAACATGAATTATGTCGTGTTTCTACAGTATCATGTACTTCGTATTGTAGCATTTGTTCAAATTCATTCTGCAATTAAAACCTTTAATGGGTATCGAGCGCAGGTTCCGTGGGGAAGAGCCTTGGAACAAGCTGGACACGAATTCCTGGTGAATTGAAACAGATTGACTCTGGACCGTACGGTGTGGTGTACGGAGTGAACAGACACGACGATATATTCTGCCGCACTGGTATCACTGACTATAATCCAAGGGGAACGGGCTGGCAACATATCGCGGGAAAACTGAAGTACGTTTCGTGTGGTGACCTCGGCTGCTGGGGAGTCAATAGTGCCAACCAAATCTTCTTTCGTGCGGGAGTGTCACGACACAGGCCGGCAGGTAAATGTTTGGTGTATTTTGTGGTGCTAGAATTACCAGTTAATTGACTCTGTAAGTTAAAACGGCTGTAAATGGTTGTATTGATGGTTATGTTGGACGTTATGGTTATGGTAATTATTATTATTATTGACGCCGATGTTGTGACTGATCCGGTAAGGGTTTGATTTGTTTCATTGCTCTAAACACAAGTTTTCCAAGATCGTTCCAATATGAATACTAAGAGCGTACAATAAAAAAAGCGAAGGCTAAATTCCCTGTGCAGCACAGTAGAGTGAAATGCACTACAGCTATGACAGAGTTGCTGCTGGTATTCCTTGTTTCAATATTAATTTTGACATTTCACGATTAAAAGTTTAGTTAGAGTTAGTACTGCCATTATATAAGAGTATGATTCCATAAACCTAAAATGTCAGATTGCAACATAATTTTAGATATCTTAAAGTAAGTTTAGTGGCGTATTCATTGGCATTGGTACTGTCACTGGCATCGAAGATGGTACTGGTACTCTTGATTTCTTTAGTGATGGTAATTGTGATTGTAATGGTGATAGTATTGCTGACAGTGCTGCTGATGGTATTGAATACTGACTGTACTGCTGATGGTATCTGTGCCTGTACTGGTATTAGTGATGCCTTTTTTGTCTGTTTTGGTGATATGGTTGGTGTCTGTATTGCTGATGGTGTTTCTGTTTAGTTGATATTGGTGCTGCTATCTGTCATTCTACAAGGCATGCGAAAAGACATCCGGTTTAAATAGAGTGCTATTTATATACCAACTACCTTGTAGGTGCATCGTGGGCTCACATTCCTGGTGGCCTGAAGCAAATCGAGACCGGCCCCTATGGAGCAGTTTGGGGTGTCAACACCGCTGACCAGATTTGGTACCGAGCTGGTGTAAGTAAATCCAAACCAACCGGGACGCATTGGGTTACCGTGCCGGGGAAACTAAGTGACGTTACCATTGGCTGCGGTGGGCTGTATGGAGTGAGCAGCAACGGGCAGATTTGGCGATATACTGGCAAGTAAACACAGTACTAACTTTTAGGAAATCATTTTAAAAGAGTTCCCTGGAAGGATTTGAATAGTTATGAAGTACTCAAGCTACAGGCACATTTTACCTTTACTATAGCAATTTTAACATTTTGTAGTTCCAGAAAATATCGATACTCCCCCCACGGAGGGCAACTGGAAATTCCAGGGGGGGTCTAGAGGTAAGAATTTCCAAGGGGTATGGGGGGTAAGAAGGGACGCATGTTTCCAGGGGGTCCGGTAAGACGGTCCAAGAGACTTACCAATCACAAAACCTTCCTAGACAACATAACAAACCTGTGAGTTAGTTTATCTTTTGAAAATGTACCCAATCCATATATCGAATTGGTATTTGAAGTTAAGTAACTGGAATCCATAAGTGCACTCAAGTATGACATATTTGTGACAAGTGGATTTCCGAAAGCTGCTAGCCTGTTGTTTTAGCTATTTACTATAAGTTGTGTTAGCCATATATTGTAACATGAAATGAATTCTGATGATATTATAGTAAGATAATCCGTCTGCACATCAATCTAACTGTGTCAATAGTACGAATAATATACATTTCTGATATTATCTGGTGTAATGAGACACAAAAACAAAATTTCTAGAAAATGGGGGAGGGGGGACTAAAAGCATCTCCTGGAATGGAAATTCAGAGAGGATGGGGGGGGGGGGGGTCAGACAAAAAAAAACCTCCGTTCGGGGTATTGATATTTTCTGGAACTACACATTACTTGATCGTTTTGTGATTTGAGGTTAAAACACTTGGTGTTAGTTCATTTTGCGTTTAAATAATTTAACTAACTAACAATTCTTTCAAAATAGGTTCAGCAGGTTTCTTGAAGTCAAAGTGTATCAGAAAAGGTTAGTGCATTGAATCACCAAATCGTTTTAAATAGTTTTGTATCCAATCTTTTTAACGGACGAAGGACAACGGCCCAAGTGCTTGGTATTTCACTGGTCGAGTGAAAAAGCAATTAATAGGAACAGGATTAGTTGAAGAGAAAAGGCATTAAAAAGGAGCTGGAAATATGTTTTAATTATTTACTATGGATATGTTTTTGCAGTAATCTTACCACTTCCCTGGACTCTCATTCCTGGTGGACTGAAACAGATAGACACCGGCTCGTCTGGAGCTGTGTGGGGAGTAAATGGAGCTGACCAAATATGGAAACTGAACAACGACGGCCGAAGCTGGACCCGCGTCGCAGGTGGATTGAAGCACGTGAGCGCCGGAGTGGGCGGAGTCTGGGGAGTGAGCAGTGCAGATCACATTTGGTACCGGGAAGGTGAGGTGTGACCGCTACGATGTATCAAAACAATTATGAAGATTGTACATTTGGATGAACAATTTGTCAAAAGCTATTCCCAAACTCCAATAAAATTTAGGAAAAAAGGTGTCCATCAAATTGCAATTTGTCGCACTCTTTCCCGATTTTTTGGTAACCAATGTAGAATACAATGAAGTTTTTGGGCAAGGGCTCCTTTGACCGATCTTGCTTTGTAGTTCTACCTTTATAAGCAATCATAACTTATGTCACTAAGATTTTAAAGTATCATCTACATTATAACAGTTGTGCATTGTTTGTAGTCGTATGAAAACCTCCAATCGGTATTGAATGCAGGTTCTGTTGGGAACAGTGTTGGAACAAGCTGGACACGAATTCCCGGTGGATTGAAACAGATTGACTCTGGACCGTACGGTGTGGTGTACGGAGTGAACAGACACGACGATATATTCTGCCGCACTGGTATCACTGACTATAATCCAAGGGGAACAGGCTGGCAACATATCGCGGGAAAACTGAAGTACATTTCGTGTGGTGACCTCGGCTGCTGGGGAGTCAATAGTGCTAACCAAATCTACTTTCGTACGGGAGTGTCACGACACAAGCCAGCAGGTAAATGTTTGGTGCATTTTTGTGGTGAAGAAACACCAGTTATATGATTTCTGTAGGTTAAAACGGCAGTCATTGGTTGTATTGATGGTTTTGTTGGACGTTATGGTTATTATTATTGACGCCGATTTTTGTGACTGATCCGGTAAGGGTTTGATTTGTTTCATTGCTTTAAACATAAGTTTTCAAAGAACGTTCCAATGTCAATACTAAGAGCGTACAATAAGAAAAGCGAAGGCAAAGTTCTCTGTGCAGCACAGTGAAGTGAAATGCACTACAGCTATGACAGAGTTGCTGTTGGTATCTCTCGTTTCAATATTAATTTTGGCATTCCACGATTAAAAGTTTAGTTAGAGTTAGTACTGCCATTATATAAGAGTACGACTCCATACACCTAAAATGTCAGATTGCAACATAACTTTAGATATCTTAAAGTAAGTTTAGTGGTGTATTCATTGGCATTGGCACTGGTACTGTCATTGGTATTGAAGATGCTACTGGTACTCTTGATTTTTTTAGTGATGGTAATGTTGTTTGTAATGGTGATAGTATTACTGGTGGTTTTGATGACTGTACTGCTGATGGTATTTGTGTTTGTATTTGTTTTTGGGGTGGCTTTTTTGTCTGTTTTGGTGATATAGTTGGTGTCTGTATTGGTGACGGTCTTTCTGTTCGGTTGATATTGGTACTGCTATGTGTCATTGTACAAGGCGTTCGAAAAGACATCCGGTTCAAAGACAGTGCTATTTATATACCAACCTGTCTTGTAGGTGCATCGTGGACTCATATTTCTGGAGGCCTGAAGCAAATCGAGAGCGGCCCCAACGGAGCAGTTTAGGGTGTCAACACCGCTGACCAGATTTGGTACCGAGCTGGTGTAAGTAAATCCAAACCAACCGGGACGCATTGGGTTACCGTGCCGGGGAAACTAAGTGACGTTACCATTGGCTGCGGTGGGCTGTATGGAGTGAGCAGCAACGGGCAGATTTGGCGATATACTGGCAAGTAAACACATTACTAACTGTTAGGAAATTATTAGGAGTTCCCCGTAAGGATTTGAATACGGTTATGAAGTACTCAAGCCAAAGGCACATTTTACCTTATTCTCAATATTTTCAGAGAGTATACTGTAGTTTTATTTTCTATCAATCTATTTATCATATCACATTCATGTAACTACACCTTGTAACTCTGGGTACAAATAAAAGGTCTTCTTCTTCTTCTTCTTACCTTTACTGTAGCAAATTTCAACAGTAATTGATCGTTTTGTGATTTGAGGTAAGAACACTTGGTGTTGAGTTTAAATAACTTAACTTACTGACAATTCTTTCAAAACAAGTTCAGCAGGTTTCTCGCAGTCAAAGTGCATCAGAAAAGGTTAGTGCATTGAATCACTGAAATGTTGTAATTAATTTTGAATCCAATCTTTTTAACGGAAGAGGGACAACGGCCAAAGTGCTTGGTACCGGTCGAGTAAAAAAGCAATTAATAGGAACTAGATCAGTTGAACAGAAAAGGCAATAAAGTGGCGTTCGAAATTTGTTTTAATTATTTACTATGGATATGTTTTTGCAGTAATCTTACCACTTCCCTGGACTCTCATTCCTGGTGGACTGAAACAGATAGACACCGGCTCGTCTGGAGCTGTGTGGGGAGTAAATGGAGCTGACCAAATATGGAAACTGAACAACGACGGCCGAAGCTGGACCCGCGTCGCAGGTGGATTGAAGCACGTGAGCGCCGGAGTGGGCGGAGTCTGGGGAGTGAGCAGTGCAGATCACATTTGGTACCGGGAAGGTGAGGTTTGACCGCTACGATGTAATAAAACAATTATGAAGATTGTATTTGGATGAACAATTTGTCAAAACTATTCCCCAACTCCAATAGAATTTAGGAAAAAAGGTGCCCGTGAAATTGCAATTTGTCGCACTCTTTCCCGTTTTTTGGTAACCAATGTAGAATACGATGAAGTTTTTAGGCAAGGGCTCCTTTAACCGATCTTGCTTTGTAGTTCTACCTTATTAAGCAAACCGGCATAACTTATATCACTGTGTTTCTACGGTATCGTCTACATTATAACATTTGTGCACTGTTTGTAGTCGTATGAAAGCCTCCAATCGGTATATATTGAATGCAGGTTCTGTGGGGAAGAGTCTTGGAACAAGCTGGACACGAATTCCTGGTGGATTGAAACAGATTGACTCTGGACCGTACGGTGTGGTGTACGGAGTGAACAGACACGACGATATATTCTGCCGCACTGGTATCACTGACTATAATCCAAGGGGAACAGGCTGGCAACATATTGCAGGAAAACTGAAGTATGTTTCGTGTGGTGACCTTGGCTGCTGGGGAGTCAATAGTGGCAATCAAATCTACTTTCGTGCGGGAGTGTCACGACACAGGCCGGCAGGTAAGTGTCAAATACGTTTTGTAGTGTTAAGAGCACTAATTTGTTGGCTTCTGAAGATCATTGGGGCTGTTGAGAATTTTCTATAAGGAATGAGCTTTGACATTTCGCTGAATAAATTTCAGATTGTTAAAAAAAGTGAGTTTTTTGTCTGCGGTAAATAAGGATAAGATGATTATGTTGATACTAATAACAATACCAGCAAGCTCTTCCTCACAATACCATTGATACTGACAATGAACGTTTGGTTTTTAGTAGCTGTATAGGTATCGCCTTTATTGATGGGTTTAGTGGTGATAATGGTGTCTGTAGTTGGGTCGGTGCTGGTACTACAATAAAGCTTGGTTCACACTAGCGACGGAGACGGAAGCGGAGACGGAGACGGAAGCACGAAGCTTCATATAAACTCTGTAAAACGGAGACGGAACAGAAGAAAAGGAACCGTTCCGTTCTCTTCTGTTCCGTCTCCGTTTTA
>JAOBRG010339737.1:0-11359 GCA_027574985.1 Umimayanthus nakama | reverse complement strand
TCAGCGTAGGACAAAGGAAAATGTACAAGCCAAGTTATCGTTTTCAGTACTCAGTACGGTAATGTATCTTAAAGTACGATTGAGTATTGTTTTAGTTTTATAGCGAGATGGCCGACTGTTCTTGCTCTTCCACCGAACACCGTAGTTTAAAGTAGAAGTATGAGATAACTCGTGACTCGAAGTTTTCGCTAAGACAACAATAATGCTTTCTCTTAGGATAAAACTACCTGCAGCGTTGAATTATAGTCTTAGCTCACGCGTCTGTTACTGCAGTTTTTGTATTTGTCCTTGTTGTTGTATGAAACAACAGAAAAGGTTTTGACGATGTTCACAATTCTTCCACGGCGGAAAGCGTGTTTCTCTTCCTTCGCCAACCAAAACAATAGATTTAAGTAATCTAGTAGCTAAAAAAAGTGAGTTTGTTTTCGCGAGTATCGAGCACTGTCAGATACTAGTAATAATTGTACGCAAAATACGAAAAACCTTCTACTTCTCCCAATACCAAAGAAATCGCATATGAGTAATCGAGTAGTCTAAAAAATTTTGTATCATATTAATCCCGTTTTTGGCAAGATTTGAGTGCTGTAGACGCCAGCAATAGCTCATACGTATACTAAATGTACTATAGATAATACAAATATTAATATATACGGTCACTTAATATGTGTGTGGTTAAAGTTTTAACCACGTGGTAAGTTTGTCTCGCCAAAGAAAAGAGACTACTATACAGTGAAGTGAAAAGATTGGTTTGGAGTACCCCTAAATCTATCTAAAGATGTCAGAATTGTGGCTGTGAGAAACGAAGGGCAAACGCTCTGTAGTCTTTCGCTGTTGGATGTATTTTTTACTTAAGAAGGGGCGCCAGTATGGTCAAGACACACTGCGAGATTGCACTTTCGTTGTATTCGATTAAATGGAAACGTCTTCACGATGTCAGTAACTGTGCCCCCGTTGTGTTGCTGTGCTGATGAGAATTGCGGGAAGGGAGATAAAGAGACGATTCTCCGGCTCAGATTCCTTTGTGAAATCAGCGTGTTGTTGACAACAGTAAGAGAAAATTCTATTATCATTTCAGCCGATTAAACAGATTTGCAAGGCAAGAATACCTAAGACGTGACGTTTTGTGTTGTTTCGTGTTTCCAAGATTTGTATATAATTCAGTTTAGTCAGTTCGTGGAATCCTCAAAATATATCAAAATAACGACTTAAGAAAATTAATGTGTTTATTAAACTATAAAAATACCAAAAACTTGCAAATAGTTCACTATCACAGGAAAACTTTTGATAACATCGACCTTGCCACAATCTAGTGTAGTCTTCAGTCACAAGATCCAAAGAAAAAATATATGATTATTTCAGTTTTGTTTCAAGTTAAGTTCAGTTTAGTTTCCAGTTTAGTTCCTGAGCTGTTGAGTTCGCGTGTTAATGAAATACCGTTGACGAGGAAATGGGCGATATACAGCTTTACGTTATCGTTGACTTGTCAAAAATACTGATTTCTGTTGAATAATGTGTATGTATTTCATAAATATAAATATCCACAGTTCAGTAATACCGGAGACGATTATGTAACAATTTTTCGTTGATCGCACGCTGGATATGAGATGGTAAACAAATTAACTTGTGTTCATTGTAAAACTTAAAACCTCTTGTCGAACAAGCGCGGATGGAATCACTGTTTTATTAACTTTTGTTAAATTTTTATCGCTCACTTCCTCGAAGCAACAATTGTGGCAGTTAGTTCCGTATATGGCAATACTGCGTTATATGAGCTGATAACTAAGATTGAGAGAATCAGTCAGAATAGCCTGCAAGCCGGCACATTTTTATTTTTTATGGGGTGGGGCGAGGGGGAATGGGGAGAGAGGGGGGAAATGCCTCTCCCCCCTTTCTCCCCTCTCTTCCCCCCAATTTTCGCCAAAGTGAACCGGCTCGCAGGCTACAGTCAGAACGCCCAGAAACTTAGTATCCAAGGTTGAAGATTTGATGATTTCTCATCTATCAGATTTAGTCAGAAAAGTAGTATGTGTAACGTTGGTGGCTCTGGGTTGGTGTTGGCTTTCACCCCATGGGAAACACGACGAAACTCAATAAATAATGTAAATAAATAGTGTTAATTCATCAAGATACTGCTGTTGTAGAGCCAAGCTCTTTCGTTTGTTGAAATTGACTTGCCGGATCATTATATTTAAAAGACAATTGCCAGTAATACCCGTTATATGAGAGTTAGGTTATCAGTTCAGTTGGAGATGACTTGCCTCAATGTATTTTAGATTTAAAGTTTATCTTTAACCCTTACATTATCAACACAAAATAAGTTGTTTGGTTATGAGAATAAAATGAATGATCATACACTGCTATCTGTTTAAGACGAAAAGTAAAAATCTCCCAACCTGTTTACATAGAAAATATAGAGATAGTTTAGGAGAACTTAGCACTACATCACAAGGTGTGTTAGGGGCTGAGAGTGGCCTGGGTACCAGAGGTATGGCTTGCTTTTGTGATCAAAATTATATTGAGACTGAAACAGCGACCGTACCTCTGGTCTCTCTCTGATGTATATGGCCATGGGCATTATACTTGTAGTAGAGTATCACAAATAGTTTTGGAATAGTGAAAGCGTACATAGATACCTATACCAGCTTTGGGCTGGCTAATATAAATGTAATTAGTTGTATGCTCATTAGCAAATTAAATGATTATCAATATTGTGGAAACCGTGTTGATGCAGAAAACAATAAATGTAAAAACAAACAGAACTGCTCATTTTAGTTGTTATCAGGGGAAATACCAGGGACGTAAACTTGAAACATTACTTACTATGTAGTACACTGGAAATGAGAAAATGATGAAGAGCTTCGGCCTTGAACTATAAAGGATCTCTAAAAGGCACAAGGTAAAAAAAGTTACACGAAGGCATAAAGGGGGGGGGTGGGGTCAAACGGACCCCCCTCCACTTTTTACACCTTTCATTCCATTGATTTGATATTTGGTAAAAATAAAGAGCTGTCTTTGTACTTTCAGTTAATCGAAACTACGTGGTGTTTAATTGGTTGCTATGGCAACCAAAACAAAATAAATGACGATACCGCGGCCGCCGTCTTGGATTTTCAAATTTTCAGAATTTCGAAAACCAAATGTAAAGTTGAGAGTATTTAGGCGAAAATAGTTGCTTTTTAAGCGAAAAATTACACTTTTTTGTCAACACAAAAGTTGCGTGACTTATTTAGATGACGACATCAATCATGACGTCACCTAAATAAAATAATAAAGTCAAAAGATTAACGAACAAAGAACGGTTGTGCCAAAGCTTCTGAAAATCGGTCAAAGGTCCCCAAGGTTCCATGGCTACAATGGCTGGTTCCTACTAGCAAACTTATGTGAGGGTAGTGTTACTCTATCGGTAAACCTCTACCTATTGGTCAAGGTGTAAAAAATTCATTTTGTACTGTAAAAGAAAAATCAAAGAAATTCCAAAGCCTTTTTTCCTGAGCAAATTCAGTCAAACTCAGTGCTATATTTTTCACAGATCATGGGGAATCTGTTATTTGCTAATTGAACTAGTGCTAAAAATATTCTCATACAGCTTGTAACATAGTTTGACCCAACTTGAGATTGTTAACTTACAAAGGGTGCAAAACAAGGCGAAAGGCAGGCGGAGTCGGAAAAATAGGGGGGATGGTACCCTCTCCCCCCCCCCCCCCTTCTATCTAAAACAGGTTTTTGCAGCACTGCACTTACTCTTGTCCCTGGTGGGGCTAGGACTTAAGCTTGAAGACAACAGATCATAAAATTATGGGCATAGGTTTCTATAAGTCGTGTAGCTATGCTCGATCCTTTCACTATTTCAGATTGCAGTTCTCATAAATGACCGGTAAAGAGCCTTATGCACGGTACTTCAACTCGATGGTTGCCAACCCGGGTCAACCTCTTCTCCAGTCAAACGCCTTTAACTGTTTACATGAACCCGCCGGGTCAGACAACGAGTTCATGTTAACAGTTACAAGCGTTTGACTGGAAAAGGGTTGAACAGGGCTGGCGACCTGACCCAAATTGGCAGCCAAGCGCGGTTCTTGTAAACGGGCCCTAACTGCTAACATGTGACCCAGGTCAACCCGTCTTGCCTGTTAACCCGTTTTGAGGTGTGAGAATCCAGCAAAAGATCATGTTAACAAGGGTTCGATCAACCCGGGTCAATTCTAGTTATTTTTTTCATAAAAATTAACTAAATATTTCGAAATTTGCATTACTTTTCCGGTGTCTGTTTAACGAACTCAAACATGAACACAACTCACAAATAAACTTGCCGGAATAAAGTATCATTCGACTATTGTTGATTGATGATTTGAAAATAATAAAACAATTATTCCACTCGCTCTCGTGGAATAATTGTTAAGTATTATCAGAAGCCTAACGCCGTTTTGATATTCAGAATAGCCAATCAAAACTGAGCGGAAAGTGAAGATTAAAAAACCGAATGGACTTTCGCAACATTTTCAGCGAAATGTGCCAAGAATTACAAAGGATCGAGTGGAGTTTCGCAAGGTTTTTAGCGAAATATGCTAAAAAGAACCGAATGGAATTTTGCAACATTTTCAGCGAGAAATGCCGAGTAAGCAGATGACAGAATTTCGCAGCATTTCAGCGAAAAGTACAAAAGTAAACTGCAGCGCCGGGTTTGACCGTTTCTATTTTAACATCTAATTCAATACTTTGCTGTAGATAAATTGAAAGGCCGTTAATATAAACGCATTTGCTAATATTGCAATGATTGCAACATTTTTCAGAACACTACCGTCACGTAGTGATATTTGCAATCGATGGAGTAGAAATATAAAAGCAGTTTTAAAATTGTACACCATACACATAAAATATAATACATTTTTGAAAAGTTCCTCAAGGCTTAATAGCGATCCCTTCGTGCTGTTCTGTAGTGCTCTATTAATCTAGATGAACTTTCATATTACCATTTTCTACCTGGAGATAAAATGTCATTATTTCATCAATAAATTTTAGACTGTCATTTTTTATGGACATAATTTCGGACTGTCACTTTTTGTCAACAAAATTTCGGACTGTCATCTAAACAAATAAAGTTCTCAGTTTGGCATCAGCGCCCGCATTTCAAAACTGCTGCCGAATTTACTGTGTTTTCTTTTTTTTAAAAAATGAAAAAAAAATATTTTCCTACTATTATAAATCAGAGCGGAGCAAAATGCATCACTGCAGAAGTTTATTTTAAAACTATGCAATGTATTCGCAACGGTTTTGTGTTTTGATTTAAAATGAGGCAAATACTCATCTTGCACACTTGATTACGCAAGCCACAATGTTTTGAAAACATTTTGATAAAAATGCGGGAATTTCTTTTTATTTATTCTTAAAAAGCACCCCACCGAGAACTGAACCGTAAAAAGGAGAAATTTCAGTTTTTTACCCTGCATTAACATATTTTGACAAAAAAAAATATCCAAGAGCTTTTAGATAAGTAATAACTGAATTGTACAGTATGGATAAAAAAATCTAAATAATACGTGTTTGAGTTTTATAACAGCCCCTGATCAGTTGCTGTTTGGCATATTTTATCAGTTCGGATTCGGACTAAACCAAGCATTTTAAATTTGAAAAAATACGGTGCGGCTGGATTGCACTGGTACACAAAGGTCACGCTATAGTAAATAAATAAATAAATAACTAGCTTTCTGCCTTACCACAACTTTTTGTGAAAAGCTGTGTTGATATCTCATTTATCTGGAAACAAACAGTAATCCTTTAATAAGAATCAAAACAGCGACCGACAATATCGCGCTGTCTAATTAACTTGGGTCACTATCGCAGTTTTGACAATAATATCAAAAAATTTGTATAACAAAAGTATAATTTAATGCAAGAAAGCTACAATTAAAATTTTGGATGACAGATTTTGAGTATTCATTCGATTCTCAAACGGCTTACTGTTGGAAATAGCACTGACAGCAAAGATCGACTTTCTGGTGGCATAATAACTGTGTCTTTAATGAACAAAGAGTCTTTTATCGCGCGACGCAGGACTCTTTGAATTGCTTTGAAATACAACTGCAAAGGCGAAATTTGTTATTTTTATCATTCCAATTGGACGATTGCATCACGTGATCAATTAATTCGCCTATAATGACATGCAACCAATTTTATTAAATCACCCGATATTGTGAAAGCGACTTACCGTGCAGATATAATATTCCGAATTGTGTCAAGTATTCGTCACGAATTAACCAGAATTTAAATCCACCAAATTGATAGTCCGCAAATGGCGGGCAGCGATCTGGATTAGGCTTTTCAAAAGTCGCTGTTCTTTAGAAACAGTTACAAACTCACATTGTCGAGAATGTAGGCGCAATGCAAATTTCAGGTGAGTCAAAAGCAAACATTTTATTTGCCATTATTTTGGCTTGTTTTAGAAGTCTGCCTTCGACTTCCCCCAGTCACTGCTCTCACGGACTTGCTAGGATATGATGCGTATCTCTACAACTATCTTATGAATACACAATTTGGTCATTCCCCCTCAGCAAATATATTATGAAAACCGACCCATTGCTGCCAGCCCGGGTTGTTTTCGAATACAATTAATTATGCAACAGCACCAAGCGGACTCGACTGATCTTTAAGCGTTTTTGATTCACGCTGACCCGCAAGTCGGGTTAACAAGTGGAGCATTGAAGATTGTCTTTTAACGCAATTCCTCTTTTTTAGTGTTTGTATACAAATTATATTTCCGCAGAACAATTCGAGTACCAAAAACAGTTTCTTAGACATTAAAGTGAACTGTTTCCGTAGCAGACGGTGTCGATTCTTTTGAACCATTTCTGGTTTCCTAGCTGAGAACAATAACATACCTAACGTTTAGTCTGGTGAAATATACAGATATTCATAAAAGCGTCGGGGCGGCCCATTTGAGATTTGACTTTGACTACGAGTGGGTTTCTGTTTTGAAAAGGGATGTAAATTTCGAGTGTTCCGCGCCAAAGTTTATGACCGCCTGCGGTCAGCCGACACGCAGGGCAGGTGGAGTTATTGTAATAGAGTATTTTTTTTCTTGATCGCTACTTTAAAATTAATCAAGACTTTGGCGCTTCATTTTTATGCGTATTGATAGTGCCGGCTGTAGAACAAATCACTGACACTGCAGCGTGGATCTTCAAAGTGAAATATGTGTAATCAGTGACGCATTTGTCCAAATTACGGTGTACACGGTACTGTCTCATCTCTGTATCTAAGGCTTATTTTTCTTGGTATTAAAATAATTCACACGATGAAAACTACAATGGTCATTATAATTATTAAGAAAATGTGAAGTGGTAAATATGAAAAACTACGGAATTTTCTTTTTTCTGGAAACGCTTTCTGGTTTAAATAATATTTGGCTAAACTATAAAGACGTCCGTAATCCGGTAAGGTCCGAACGCTTTGAATACACGGCAGTATTTTGTACGTAAAGCTGAGCGATCTAATGTAATTTCTGGTCCGTCGAGGGTCATACCCCACCGGCCTCAAAACGTCCAATGCCTTAAATGATCGCCGATTGGCTTAAATTGACAAGTTAGACAGGTGCTTCTCAATTTTAAGTACTTTAGACAATGGAGAACCCAGCCTACTGCTTGGAAACCAATCAAGTGCCGGGAAATGTGACATGGGGTGAAGGCCAGAGACTGGCGGGGTGTGTAAAAGAAATGAAGCGTTGCATTTCATTGAAATTTTACCAGCTGTGCGCTCAAAAGCGATGTGAGAGCGGTTATTTTGCAGTTCTCTCCACGAAAAGTGGTTAAATTCGAGATATCTTATTTTCCGGGGGCATTTAGAGATTTACAAGTTTATGGAAAACAACAATCGGGGAAGAATAGCTCCTCTGGTGCTTTCTGTTTTTAATTATTTTGATGTGGCTTTTGATTAGCCACAGTGCACAAATCCGACATCAAGCGCCCATGAAGATATAATTCATGATTTAGTACCGATGATATTTGCACAACATTCGGGAGATTTTCGACGTAATTTTCTCGTATATTTGTAGGTATGTTACTCATCTGGCAGTTTTCTTTTTTCTTTTTTAAACAATATTCACTATATTGTTTACATTCAACTTGTGGGATTTTGTTTCCGAAAGGAATTTTGCTTTGCCGTAAATGGTGTCTTTTTGTGTATACTAATAAATATTTGTTTCCTGTGGCTGTACAGATTTGGCTGGGCCTGTGGAGATGACCCTGGTATTGCCTATGAGCAATTTGTACACACCACTAGCGCTTATCGAAGGAGATCAATGTTTAGAAGAAGAAGGCTATTTTTGCGAGGAATGGAACACCTCGAGCGATTTTGACTTTCTTGATGCTTGCACAACTACGAACCCCACGGAAGGTAATGAACGGTATATTAAAACCCCACTAAATATACTTTGATCTCGAAGTACTCATTTATTATGAAACCAGTATTATATATGACACTGTTGCCGTGTTACAATAGTGGAACATCCTTGAAAAGAGCGAGTGATCAACGAGTAGATTTGCCAACTGGTCACGCACTTTTGTCTTTCTAATACTATAAAGACATCTGACAAACGTGCTCTTTTGTTCAAAGTTGTTTAACGTAATGTTTTTCCTCAAAGTCAATGGAGCCTATCGCTTCACAAATGTTTGTGATTCTTAAATTTAAATTTAAACTTAAATGTTTGATTTGCTCTTTGTCCTACAGATATTTATCCCAGTAAAGATTTAGGGCAAGGGATCAAACGAAAACGTTTGGACGAGTCGACGGCACCTGTATCTGTGACAGCCTCAGCCTGTGCAGATTTATTCGAGCAACACAGATTTGTTCTCAAACTTTCCTTTGAAAAGCTAAGACAATTGGAGGATCCCGAATCGTGTTTGCGGCGGTCTGTGTTGATAAATAATACGTTAAAATATCTTCATACACAGATGTATCCCGTGGAAAGTCCATGCTACGATTTCTATGCGGGTTTCAACTCAACCTGCAGTAATTCGTCAGTGAACATTTCGCCTTTGGCAAGGAAGCGGTCTCTGACAAGCAGTCAGTCTGAGGTTTCAGAACACTCTACAGTATTAGAAATGGACAGTACAGAACTGCAGGTCCCAGAAATTTCGTCTTCGAGAGGATTTATTTGTGAAAAACAAGATAAAAATCTGCCGCAAGCGACATTTGCAGACCAGCAAACTGTTGAACAGCCGCTTGCAGAGTCTCTGAAATACGAATTCAGTGAGTTAGACAGCGTTTTCCATAATTTTATCTGTGCTTTGGAAACGTGACCGGCGCTAAAATACGCAATAATAACACTTAAAGTGTGTTTTTAAAAGTTTATACACCACATTGTGTTAAAATGCTATCGTAAAGTTGGGTGGGAGTTGGCAAATACATGATAACAACTTTTAATTTGCAGTTACTATAGTTTGTTTTGTGTTTTTAAATACAGCAAGAGAGATGCATATTTCAAATATAAGTGTAACAAAGTGTTTGTTTTGGTTCTAAAGACACGTATTCGGGCTTTATAAATATGACTTTATTCCTAAAACCACTTTATGGTTAAACTCTTTGACTGTTGACACTTCGATATACAGTAAAAAAAGTAGATAAAATATAAGAAGATAAACAACTCGTTCATAATGATTTCTAACATAAGTTATGCTATGTTTTAGGCAATTCCTTTTCGTTACAGTTCAGATATAAGTATTCTCAACTAATTTAATAACTTCTTCTAACTACTTTATTATAGTGCTTCAGTTCTATCAAACGCCTTTGAAATGTGTATTATTTATAATGATCAATAGAAACTATTTTCATTATGACAGTTAGATGAAAACAAGAAAAAATAAGAATAGAATTACAAACAATAGTGAATAGACGTGGTCTGTCGAAATGTCTAATACATTCCTTAAAATAGGGTGTTACTAAAACAGGGAACGGCGAACAGAAAAACGGGAACAGGGAGTCTGGGTACCAACATCCTTCGAAAGCTTGGAGGAGGTCTTGAACAAAAAAAAAATGGGAATGGCATTTCAAGATGGCGTCCCTTGGGGTGTCACAAAACACTGAAATGGCAAAAACAGGGATATTTTATACTTATATTTTTCTTTTCAGCTAGCAAAATAGGATATATGTACTTCTGGCTTTTGCACACAGCAGAGTATTTATATAAACATCGAATTGCTATCAGTCATCAGATGCCGCGAGAGAAGTCCGGCCCGGAGTATCAGATGAAACAGATTCGTTCTTGGTTGGGGTTTTATTTTTTAAAATATTCTACTCAAACCATCATCTGGGACCAAAATGCATATTTTCTTTTACTTTCAGATCTGCCTTTAAACAAAGTGACCATAGGTGACAAATTACCAAAACCATCCCAGAATTCAAAAAGCATTCCTGCCAGAACTTTTCAATGATGTCCCCGAATTGTTAGACCTTGACTCTTAGCAGTGTTTGCCTTTGGCGCGAAAATC
Source organism: Umimayanthus nakama (assembly GCA_027574985.1). Classification (NCBI taxonomy): domain Eukaryota; kingdom Metazoa; phylum Cnidaria; class Anthozoa; order Zoantharia; family Parazoanthidae; genus Umimayanthus; species Umimayanthus nakama. Next base: position 881 of record JAOBRG010339737.1, on the reverse strand, counting down.
TTATGCATGCATAATTTTGGTATTTTTATGCATTATTGAAATATCCGAGTTTTGATAAAAAATCAAAGAAAGAAAAAGAAAGAAATGAAACTGAAGAAAATAAAAAAAGAATACCAAAATAATTAAAATTAAAATAAGAAAAAGAAAAAAAGTTGAGTGTTGAGTGCTGGGTATGAACCAACAACTCATTCAACTAGCAACTGTGCAAAACTTACGCACCTTAAATCCCTCGGTCACTGTATCCAACACACTATATTGATTGAAAAAAGAAAGTTAGATAAGATGTACAGCGAGGGATTATTCGATCGAAAAAGCAGGTGACTTTATACTGACAATTTTGTTGCCAGATGTTATTGCTGTTCAATGTTATTCCTGTTCAATATTATTCTTGTATCAAAACTTGGATACTTCAATAGGGGTGTTGGTACCCCTGATTTTCTGTTCCCCGTTCGCCATTTTAGTAACACCCCTTAAAACATGTATTTTTATCAAATCTGGAATTTGCTATATACTTAAAAAACTTAGGTTTAAATTCTTTTCAGATTTGAAGTTTTAAAAACAGTCCTTAAATATAGACTTGCTGAACCTTTGTTAATTATTATCTAGATAAAGTGTAATAAAGATTAATAACAATATCAATTTGATGTATTTGGTTACAGGTTGATGTGATAATTCTTTTGAAAAATAATATATATTAGTACCGTATTTTGCCCTGTATAAGTCGACCTTTTAACACCAAAAATTCACGTCTAAAAATTGCACTCGACTTATAGATGGAAAAAAAAAAGTTTTTTTTTATTTTTTTATATAATAGTAATTTAGTTAAACATCTTATAATGAGTTAGCACAGGCTTGACAAAGGTTGTAAAACCGAAACCGGT
>JAOBRG010339726.1:0-14640 GCA_027574985.1 Umimayanthus nakama | reverse complement strand
GCATGGAGATCTGCAATCTCATCCAAGCCGAATCCATAAACAGTCCTAGTCGAATCGACTGACTGCAAGATGATGAGGTGCATGAGAAATTGCGACGTTTGAAATGGGCCTAAGTAAACAATTTGTATTTCTCTCTATGTGATGTGCTTTTGTCACATCGTCGACGTCGTATATGTAGTCGTGCAGGTTTTTTGCTCAGTTCGGAAAAATGTACATCCATGCCGTAATCAAACTTCCTAATCAAACAATGAAAACCTGCACGACTGGGGTGAGGGAGTCAGTTTGGTGTTGTGATATTTCTAAATGCAAGCTTCATGGTAAATATCGATAATTAGTTCTAAATCATACACAGAAAACAACAAACCAGTAAGTATCGACGTTATCAGATACAATTCGGCATTCGAAATGGTGTTAGGCTACTAGTGTTAGGCCAAAAAATATTCAAAATTTTTCGAATCCATCTATTATCAAATACTTCTAACATACGCCTTATGGAATACCGATCACGGTGTTACAGCTGAGCTTCTTTGGTTTCCATACTTTTTGGCATAGAAAAAGATTGACTAGCCTTGGATAGTTTTCGCTTGACAAGAGGTTCTGAGTCTCTGTGCTTGCATTTTGGATCCTAGGAAGTTTTGACACCAAAACAACCTCAATTTGCTTTAAGATTATTCATTTTCTTTTGCATATCATTGTGACATTGTGACAACAGACAAATATCATCTGCAAAGTCTATGACCTCTAGCACATTGGTCAAAGCCCATGTAATAACTCTTCTTTCTGAATTTGTTGTTTCTCTCACAAGCCAATAAATGCAAAGGGTGAAAAGAAATGGCGACAAGAATCCATTGGAGCCCACTTGTTACTTTAACTTTAGGATCACTGCAAAGCTTTTGTATGATGTTTAGTATTTTCCTGAGAATTCTATAACGTCTAAATATTCTACACAACCGTTCACGGTGAACGCTGTTGAATGCTTTTTTCAAGATCTATAAAAATTGAATACAATGTCGCCGTAAAACATTCCGTCTTCACCAGGTGCGTAACCGGTGTTGGTGAATCCACTCTGACTTCGATATTTTTTAAAGTTTCCGGTATTTTTGCAATAGTATCAGGGTCTTAGCGGATCAATGCGGGTCAATGCGGCTCTAGAATGCTACGGTTATCGCACGACTTGTCCTTTTTCGCTGGTTATGACTTTGTTGTTTGCATCTTTCACCGGCCTATCAATATTGTGAAAACCTCCAGAGTCTTGGTGATCCGTTGCACATAATGTCAGGTCACGTCGTTCTGCTTCGTTTTCTGCTTCGTCAGCTAACTTATCAATAACCCCTTTTATATTTTTTCTAGTCATTCATTCCACTTTTTAACCTTTTTCGTGGGACACCGATTGAAGACAATATTTCAGTCGTTGCATTTTCGCCTTTTTTAGTTTCTTCTTTGTTTTCTTCCTTTCATTGATCTTTTCTACGTGCCATCCTTGATCATCCAATCTTTCCTTAATGATTTTTTCCTGTATTCCAAAACTTTTTCACTTGCAACCATTATGTGCGAGTCAATTCCAGCCGCGAGTACCTCCCCGGGGCAAACCCCGGGCATTTGATACGCGATGAGTCCTGGGGGCCGGGCATTTGACAACTTATTGTGTCTCGGCCCCCCGGGCATTTGCAAACAACAAAAGACTTGTTTCGTAACATCCTGCCGTTATTTCCGACGGCATACAGAGTCGAAGGTCTAAAGCAGTCAAGCACTGCCATCTTGGAGCAGGTGAAGAGCGTTTATCCACCATAAAATAAAAACTTATTAAAACACTTGCTTTGTCTTTTTTTAGCCGGAGTGACTCATTTTGTAACCTGTTTTATGCAGTTCTATTGAGCTGAAACAGTTATGTTTATTTAGTTAAAAATGGCAACTAATGGTTTTGTGTGTTGATCGCATTAAATTGAGGGCCGGGCATTTGACCATCAAAGTAGGAACGGAGGCCGGGGCATTTACTAACAAAAATTGCCCGCAGTGCCGGGCATTTAAATTATTTTTTAAATGCCCGGGGGTGTTAGCCCGGGAGGGATGCTCGCGGCTAGAACTGAATCGATCACTAGTACTTACTTTGTTAAAAGTAGCGATGTCTAATATCTGCTCATTTTCATGCACGCTAAAACGGTTTCTTATTTCGACTTGACGTTTTCCACATGCTTCTTAGTTTCTAAATTTGTTCACATCAAAACGGGGCCGTCTTTTTTCATCAGGTTTTCCTCTTCGAAATTGCAGGGCTATAGTTCCAATCAGCAACTAGGTTGTGATGGCTATCCATACCAGAACCTCTCCTAGCTGTGACACCTCGTAACTTTTAGATCTTCTTCATTTCTGATTAATGATGATGTGGTCTATTTTTAATTAGTGACAGTTCTTCCATCGGGTTATTTCCATGTTATTCTTTTGAAATAAACTTCTCCTTTCAAACAGGTCTCTCCCGAATCCTTTTTTACCTACAACTATTTCCCTGTCTGTACTTACTGAGTCTTTTCATGCTTTCAAGTCACCAATGGTGAGTAGCACATCATGGGATGGGGTATCGTTTGTTGCACACATTTTTCCTCTTCGTCGGCGTCTTCTGTCGGAGCATAGCCTGTAAGAAGAGTCTTCTTATTAAATTTTGTGCCATAAACAAGCTATCGCTCACAGATTTCCAGCATTAGTATGTCTCAATTATGCTTGTTGTCCGGTCTAACAGAAAACACTATTGTGTGCTATGAAGTGGGTTTTCTTTATCCTGTATCAGCCCATCTTGCTTTGCTTACATCCAAAGTGTCCACATTCTAGTTTTCCTTTCCTTTCAGTACTTGCACAAATTTGCCTGCTTGATAAATTGTTCGTACATTCGAGCAACCTACTTTTAGGTTGCATCAGCACCCTTACAGGTTCGGCTGTCATTCTCTATAAATCCAGTTGCCTCTCTCGTTTCATTCTAAAAACCATTGACGTTTTCTTCTCTAGTGCTAGCTCCTGTAACGGTAATACTTTAAAGTTCGGCACAGGGAGATTGAGAAACGAAATAAAAGCTACTAGCTATAGTTGTAGTAGAAACAAGTTGCATTAAAGTCATTAAAACTTCCCTCCCCTGGGCTTCGCTTGTGCATCTGTGACATTTGTTAACAGACAGACCGAAATCACTTGGAATTATTACTAGTAGTTTTTATATGCAATTCATGTACATGTATGAATTTGCTCTTGGATTCTTCGAACTTTAAGTATAATAAAACCAGTGAACCACATGTGCTGTTATGGACTGCATTGACACCACCCGTTCAGTGATCCTTCACATTATCTGATTTCTAGCGCACAGTTTTACAAAAGTAAAAAGGCTGGCAAACCCCAGCTGGAACTACACCTAATGTACCGAATGACTACTTGACTAAGTACTGTGTTAGAAACCGGAAGCGGGTTGGGGTTTTGTGAGCTATCTTTATAGTCTATTTCATTATATCAACCACGAACTTTAGGCTTACAGTTCGCCAAGTTTTCCAAGTCAGTCACGAGTACACATTAAGCGAGATTTCCTAAACTTTGTTCTTTGTTGTCTTGTTGATGCCCAGCTTACAGCCATTCAATGCCTCCGAATTGTGATACAACTAAGTAAAACAAATGAACTCAAGTCTGCCGTTGCAAATCCGCAATCATCTTTGAGTGCAACTAACTAGATTATTGACAATCAGCATATATTAATCTCACGGTCTCGATGGAGCACGGTCTCATCTGCATCCATGAGAGAGTTCAGTACAGAGATGCATGTCTTGGTCAAATTTGGTCAATAGTTGGATTAAATGTTATAAACTCATCGAATCGACCTCCACAATTTGCCTAGGTTCTCTGTCGAAACGCTGTAGAACCCAATCTTTCGTGGACCAAGTAATGCTTTGGTTTTGTCTGGACCAATCAGATAACAGGAAATGATATACCCCTCTTTGTGGTATGCGCCGGACTGTTTTCTGGCGACTGTTTTACATTGACATTCCAGTGGTCCAGTGTTCATTTTGCGAGCTCAGAAGGTCGGATCAATAGCCAAGAGTTTCCTTCTGACTGCTGCAAAGTGACGGTCAGCATAAAGTTGGTGGTTGGACATAGTTTGGTCGTACGTCAGCTTGGCGATGTCATCTGGTAACTCCTTCAGCTTCTTGCCAGTTGCTACTGCTATCGTTGTCTGTGAACAAAAAGGAGTAAGACACCAGTCCCATAATTTAAATCGAAAAGTTATTGACACAAGACGGAGTTCTTTAAGCTCAAAATTCTCGATGGCTTTTTTTTGATAAAACTCATTGCTGAATAAACATTCTAATTGTTAAACTGCAAACTTGTTCCAATTGGAGCGAGTTATGGTTAAAGCAAACAAATAAATAAATAAATAAAATAAATAAACTTGAAGAACAATTTAAATACGCTTAACTCGAACAGCTCTCACTTCCCTGTAAAGACTTTTAACTCGAGAACGTTTGGATTTTAGTGCATTTATCAAACTTTTACGTTATTTTTTACTTTACCAGTTTGTGGCAATGAAACTGTTGTTACCTGAACCTGTTTTCATGTTATGGATTACTTGTCGCTGTCGTATTTGGATGCACGCCAAGTAAGGACAGTTGGAGTGTACTTAAGCATCCTTATTTACATGGGCTAGAACTAAAAATTCAGTAACTATTAAAAATATTCATATAAAAAGTTATCAAGTTTGCTTTGAATGGATGAGCGAGTGAGTGAGTGAGTGAGTGAGTGAGTAAATGATTTAATGAATGAATGAATGAATGAATGAACTGACGTTTTATCAACGAATGAATGCTGTCTTTTATTTTGTAATTACTTGTCTTATTTTGAGTGCATGCCAAGTTTTGACCCTGGAATGACTGAAATAAAATGATATAAAAGAATGAATGTTGTCGTTTATTTTGTTATCACTTGTCTTATTTTGAATGCATATCAAGTCTGAAGTCCATCTTTATTGGAGTGTCTCCCAACCACTCATGATGGAACTCTTCTGAATGAATGTACACGAATGAGTGAGCAAGTGAGTGAGCGGTTAAACAAGTGAATGAATGAATAAATGAATGGATAATAACAATAATAATAATAATAATAATAATAATAATAATAATAACATTAATATTAATAATATCAATAATAATAATATTAACAATAAGCGCTGAGAACTTAACTGTATTAGCGCTATAAAAATGCTTACTATTATTACTAATATTATTATAATAATAACAATAAAAACAACAATAATAATTTTAATGCGATTAAAACAAATAAAAAAACCCTTTCTTGTTTACATAGGCTAGTGCTAATAATTCAATAACTATTAAATATGTTCATATGAAAAAACTCCCAAGTTTGCTTTGAATGAATCTACGTTTACTGAATTGCGAATTGCTAGTGGCAGACTGTTCCAGACCCTTTTTGCATCTGGCTCGTGGAACCAAGTGGAGGCGTTGGTCGTCGCTGCGCCCGAAGGCTTAATGCGTAATAGCTCAGTTATTAAAGATGGAGCACTTTGTAATCCAATTTGACCAGCGAGGGAACTGGAAGCTAATGGAGATGGAACGACGCTGGGATGACACGCGAATACCATGGGAGATGTCGGGTGACGCGCGATACGGCATTGAGGACACGCAAAAATCGGTTGGGTTGGTACTGTGATATACCGTATAAGGCAGGGGGTTGCATTAGTCGACGTGCAACGTGACGAATGTATGAACCAGCGTTTTGGTGAAAACGACATTACAGTGTTTAAGAAAGACATTGCTAAGCCCGAGCTGGCTAGTTGAAGGCGAGTTTAGAAGCTTGACATAATGCAGGGCTTATCGCCGTGCAGCAATGCAACCAATATTGCGACTTTTGCTTTTCGCTTGAACGAAAGCAAAAAGGAAACATTACGATGATTTTATTGATGACTGTCCGATAAACTCTAAGAAGCTCTTGGATTTAGTGAAGTCTCTCTACAATGGGCATACTGATGTTCTTCTGCCACACAACAATCCCCGGCAGCTCGCTGACGAATTTCGAGTTTTTTACCATGAAATTGCTGTCATCAGAGAAGATATTTCAAATTATTCTACTCCTAATCTCACTGTCTTTATGCCATCACCTCCAACGAAGCTAACGCGTTTCCCCGAGGCACGTTTCTCGCCTGTGTCTGAATGAATGAATGAATGAATGAATGAATGAAGTGAAATGTTGTCTTTTATTTTTTTATCATTTCTCTTCTTTTGCATACCAAGTTGTGGAGCCTATCTTTACGGGAATGTTTCCTAGCCATCTATTATAGAAGTGTTATGAATGGATGAATTACCGAATGAGTACGTGAGTGAGTGAACAATTTTAAATATGATTGAATGAATGAAATAAACTGAAGTGATACAAAAGAAAAATGAATGAATCAAATGAAGTGAAGTGCTATAAAAGAATGAATAAATGAATGAATGAACAAATGACATGACTTTTCTATATTATTTGTTATCACTTGTCCTAATTTGATAGCATACACCAAGTTTGGAGCATTTCGTTTTTTGAGTGTCTCCTAATCATTCATATTGGAAGTGTAAGAACGACTGAATGAATAAGTGAACGAAATGAGCGTTTATAAATAAATGAATGTTGTCTTTTGTTTTGTTATCACTTGTCTTATTTTGAGTGCATGCCTAGTTTGGACCCTCTAATTATTGGAACGTTTCTTAACAACTCATGATGGAAGTGTTATGAACGAATGAATGAAATGAAGTTTCATAACTGAATGTTGTCTTTTATTTTGTTATCACTTGTCCTATTTTGAAAGCATGGCAAGTTTGGAATCTCTCGTTTTTGGAATGCCTTCTAACCATTCATGGTGGAAGTGTTATGAATGAAAAAAAAGAATGAATGAATGAGTGAGCAAGTGAGTAAGCGATAAATGAATAGATGAAATGAATTGAAGTGCTTTAAATGAATGAATGATGACTGTTCTCTTTTATTTTGTTATCACTTGTATTAGTTTAAATGCATACCAAGGTTAAGAGGCTATATTTATTAGAATGTCTCTAAACCATTCATGATAAAGTGTTATGAATGAATGAGTGAACGATTAAATGGATGATTAAATGAAATGAAATTTTAAAGTGTTATGAAGGAATGAATGTTTTCTACTGTTTTTTTATCATTTTCTTATTTTGAATGCATACCAAGTTTTGAGGCTGGGCAGTGTTATGAATGAATGAGCGAATGAATGAGAGTTAGTGAACAATTTAATGAACGAATAAATGAAATGAAATTTAGTGTTATAATTGAATGAATGAATAGATGTTGTCTTTTATTGTATTATTTTCTTATTTTGGATGGATGTTAAGTTTGGAGTTCATCTTCATAAGAATGTTTCCTAACGCATTCATGATTGAAGTGTTATGAATAAACACATAAGTGAATGAACGAGTGGGCGAGCAACTGAATAAATGAATGAATGAAACAAGGAACAATAAGAGATCTAGAGCACTGACTATCTGGCATGACTAGGGGAATGGCTGTTTTCAACTGGTCAGTTCGGATTGCACCTGGTTCCAGCCAAGCTGTACCTGCCTGTGGAATAGAGGTGCTCAGTTCTGTCTTTTCGGCCAGCAAATGCGCGGCATTTGGGCGAGTCTTGGTGGACAAACACCCATGTTGCACGTCATGTTTGCTCGGCTTGGCTCAAAAATAGGAAGCGCCAGGCTAACAATGAGACCGGCAATGCTAACAAACTCATTCCAAAACTTTTATAGCAAAATATTAGTCTAAAACAAATCGAAAGAATAACCAAACAGGAAGGTGGGGGGCACAAAAAAACAACGTAATTTTTCTCTGACCAATTTTAAGATGGCCAGCAATCGAGCACATGGTCTTACAAAAGGATTTAAAGTAAAATTTAATTTAAAAGAAAACTTCAATAGAAGGCTCTTGCCTCAAAAAGCATGAAGCAAACAAACTGCAAAAGCACCATATTGATTTAGAAATGCCGAAATGCAGACAAACTACACAACTGCAGACGATCATAAACCCTACAAGTTGACCTTGCTTGCCAAACATGGTAGCCCAAGCAACAAGATCACGTCTAAATGGATATTTGCACTGCGTCTCTGCAGAGGCCCCATCGAGTAATGTGGTACACTAACTACTGCAATTTCTTCGGGGCATAATAAATAAAAAAATGAATTAAAAAAATAAATAAATAATTTTTAGTCGATAATGCTCTCATTCCCGACTACAGTCCACAACACCGGCATTAGCCTACTACTGTCGACAAGTGCGTGGGTTCTTTTAAGTCCCCCGATAGAACATTAAGAGACTAGGCCAACTGCTTAACGTTCATGTCCACGGACGGTGTGGCGAAAGAAGGTAGCCCAAAGTTCAACCCTTGACCAAGCCAGGTTGAACCCGGGACCTTCTGGTTGGCAGTTAGAAGTCTAACCAACTGTGCCAACTCCAATGCACACTATTAAAGTGCACAAGATGTTGTGAGCAGGAATCAACGAATTCCTCAATGAAAGTCTTCAAAATAGATCAAGACATAGTTAATTCTTCTCAACTTGATACTTGTGTTGTATGTATTTATTACTGAAGTACTTAGTATAGTACCCTTATCATTTTTCTCTCTTCTTCTTTCGTCCCTTTTTTCTTTACTTCTTCATAGTTCTGTTGATTGTATCAGCAACGGTTGGGCTCCAAACTTGAATAGACAAATGATTTATCAATTCGCCAATAATCAGTATCATTTTTATTACTTTCTTATTACGGCGCTGTTACACTGCGCAATTTTCGCAGGAACTTGTCGCGCAATAGTTGAAAATGTGGCACTACAAGTTGTTGTTTGGTGTTGAGGCCTTGTAGTACTGTTAGATTTTCTCAGCAATTTGTCTTACAATGTTCCTCGGGACGAAAAACAAGAAGTGTGCGCAAGCGCCCTTGTTGAAACTGCCATAAAAATGCGAGGCAAGTTGCTGGAGGGGTGATACACTATGCAATGGTGTTGCCAGTTTCGGCAACCCGTTGCAAAATTAGAGCCGAGTTTCATAACTTCGTGCAACGCTTCGCGCCAAAAAAAACCCCTGCGAGACACTGCAATATTGTCATGCTACGGCATTGCGAGACAAGTTGCTGAGAACATTGAACAGTGTAACAGGGCCTTTATTGTCATAAGTGTTTTCTTTAATGTGCTTTTATCACATACTAAACAATAGGTGCCCCATTGCTAGCGCAGGAATAACGTTGGATGTACTTATCAGTTACGATACAAATTTTAGACACAAAAATGATATTCCTCAGTCCTTCATGCAGCAAATAAAAAGATCACACCATCACGAAGACTTGCACCACATATAAAGCTCGAGCAGGCGCATACAGCCGTAGTACATTCGTTGCACCAACAAAATCGACAAAAAAATAAGCCTGGTTTTCCACACTAGCACAGCAAGAACAAGAGCAGAAACAAGCGAAATAATAGCGTTATTTTTATCATGAAAGCGTCTTGAAGACGAAAACACTCCTTTTTCTTGCTCCTGCGCTCACTTCAACGCTTTTTTCTATGAAGACAGGACTCTAATGTCTATTGACAGGTTGTCCCACGCTTTGCTTCCTTTCGAGAGGCAGCAAATGTGGAGTGGCCTCAATATGAGGATAAAATTTTTTGTCGCTTGGTGCATAGTGACGTCGAGTTCTTCGTTAACATTGCTTTAAATAATGGGCACTTGTTGTTTGTGTAATTGCGCATCATAACATTAAGCGTTCCTTTGAAAAAAATGGTGTCGACTATCGCTAAGTATTCTAAGGGTGCGTTTTATTGACTCTATTCCGGAATAAGAAAAAAGCTTCAAAATTTTCTCCTGAATCGCAGAACAATAAAGTAATGACTGGGGCAAGAGATAAAAGTTATTGGCACGAATCGTGGCCAATAAGATTGAACAAAGTTTTTACTCTGTTTATTCCTATTCCGGAATAGAGCCAGGTTGTTCGTACTATACTAACAATTTATCATAGCCGTAATAGTTTCCCTAACTTTATCAATAATCCACTGATTTGCACGAACTACAATTCCTACTGCGAGGAACCCAAAAGCCAAGTACGAGGAAGTGCATTTATTCTGACTAGCACGACTTGATATTTTTCTGTTTTCTGAGATACTCAAAAGAATCCAGTTTTCGTACAGGAACTTGAGTTTGAGGTTCCGCGACTTCGTTTCTCATGTTGTATCCCGTTTCCCTTTAAGCCAGATTTCCTATCCTGGTAGCCCCCAGTGCAACCGCCTTATAAGGCAGCTGCATTGCAGTCCCAGCTGCAGTGGGGAGGATTAACTAAGGACAACTGAAAAACGTTAAAATTCCCCGACGTTTCCACAACCGATACGTAGTGTCATTTTCTAAACTCAGTGACTGTTTTTTTGTTTAATTAAGTACTAAAACATAAAGCTGTCTTAACGAATAATGAAACAAAACCAAAAATATTTTAGACGTAGTGAATTTACCTATCACCAATTTCCTTCCAATAAGATATAAAGATACATAGATTTAAAGATTTACCTCACACTTCTATAATTATATGTCCGTTCCAGTCGGTCAAAAGTTGTGTCACATTTTTTAATTTATTGCACTAGTTTCTTGTAGAAACCATCAGGTGTACTCGCAGGACCACAAACGACAATCCAATGGTCTAGTGTTCATTTCACGAGCTCAGGAAGGTCGGATCAATAGCCAGGAGTTTCCTTCTGACTGCTGCAAAGTGACGGTCAGCATAAAGCTGGTGGTTGGACATAGTTTGGTCGTACGTCAGCTTGGCGATGTCATCTGGTAACTCCTTCAGCTCCTTGCCAGTTGCCATTGCTATCATCTTTAAAGAAAAAGGAGCAACTTTCAGAACAGTATCTCGAATGAGTTCAGTTCCGCGATGACATTCATTGACAACTATGCTGAAGGAAACCTCGAATTACATCATCAGGCCAAGTTTGGCTTTAATTTATCCAACGGTTACGGATTTGCAGCACGCTTGAAAAAATGCAAATTGACCTGTCACACTTGTGACGTCATCAGTTGAAAACATTTATTGTTACGGTAATACATGTATCTAGAGAAACATTAAGAAATTTGACAAAATTTTTTCACCACTCTTCCTCATTTACCAAGGTCTATCCACTGAGGAAATAAATTTTTTTCTTTTAATAGGCTTTTTAATTTCTTTTTCAAAACTTTAGCCTTTTAAAAAAGGTTACAAATCTAGCAATCCAAACGGCAATGAAATGGTTGTTACCTGAAATTGACAAGCTCGCTCAAGGAAATACCCGTCATCAAATGCTGCCGCTGCATTCGGTCCTGTTACAATAACTCCATGGTTAACCATGAACAAAACTTTGTTAGACTTTAAGTGTCTTGCAAGACGGTGGCCTTCTTCCAAAGCAAAGGCTGCGCCTTGATACGCTTTGTCGTAAGCAAAGTTGTCAAAGAACCTGCAGTGAGTTTGATGGTACATTCCAAAGCAACGCTCTCTCAGCATACCTGAGAATAAGATATACTTTTAATAGTGGCATGACATTGAGAGAGTTACTGCACTACACTTGGGATTGTTTTAAATTTATTTATGTGTACATATAAGAATAAGTTACTCACAAACTGACACAAACACTTAATGGCTAGTTACACAAGGCAACTATGTACACAATATTGGATGCAACAGCAAAATAATACCATGAGTAACAGAGGCAATTGGCTTGCCAAAACCGATGACATGAACATGAGATCCTGTTTTAATGAGCAAGTTGCCTCTGGTACCCAGGATACATAAATATCGTCATACATGTACTGTATAATAACCTCTAAAAAGTAAACTGTTCAGTGCAATATTGCATTGTGCACAATATTTTCATCCAAAGGGTGGGAGCACTTGATCGAAATAATTTGGCACATTGTTGCATTGTGTCCCCAGCTTTTTTTCCTCTTGAAATCTCCTTAAGTTTTTAAATTTAGTGTTTCAAAAATTTGGTAAACTTTTTAAGAAAATAACTAAATAATAAATGTGAAGTTTTCTGCAACAAATATGTTGCATAAAACAAAGAAATAGATCTTATATTTAAAATACTGTATTGCGCAGCAATATTGCAATGATCTCTAACCCAGTCCCTACTCCCTATCCCAGTTCTCACTCTTGCTGCTTTTGTTAAAGAACCCTGTTCAACTAGGCTTGGTTTGTTGTTATCATCCACTCCATGGAGCGAAGCGGGTGATATGCCAAGTGAAAATTGTCAAACAGTGCCAGAAATGCTATAATAGACTGTTTGTAGGTCAGATGGAAAGTAGTGGAACCAAGAATTGGAACAGGTTTAATACTTTTTTTTTGTACGAACTGAATTTCACGGCATTTTAGCAACCCCCTAAAATAGCAGACTTGAACTCATTACCAGGCCTCTACCGTGAGGTTGAAACAGTTTTTTTAAGACTGTGGCATACAAGTTCTGCTTGTGCACTTGCCAGATGTTTATGTATATTTGTGGGGAAAGGGTGGGTGGGGTGGACGGGGGGAGGGTGGTGTCCAAGTGTCAGGGTTGTCTTTTCCTGTAATCTTCTTTTCCTCAGTCTCCAGGGGTTGGGATCTCTGTGCTAACCTTGTATCTCTGGTACTGACCTAGCGCAGTGGCATATGGCAAGTGGAGATGAAACACGCAAACAGCATCTGGCCGAGCATCGTGAACACCTTTGTGTATTACGGCAGTTTCTATCTGGGCTTGCCCTTCACCTTCAACTACTTCACATCTCTCGTTCAGAGCAATCAGAGATGATGGAGTAACCTAAAAGAGCTCACATGATGTTAAGTAATGTATTTTGTTCCAAAAATTTTTAAAATAACAAAATTTATTAATTGTTAGAGAGTGTAGGGAATTTTTTTTAAAATACAAGAAGCAACTGAAGACATTTAACTGAATAAACACCCAACCTCAAATAAGTGCCCACCCAGAAAAAGCACCCCCTCCCCCCTAAAAATATTGTAAAGAACCCTTAGAGGGTCAAAACAGTACATGTTCACATCTGCATAATAATAATAATAATAACTATAATAACAATAAGTACCTCTTATTAGCTGAGTGCAAGGTCCATACGGCAAGTCATGGACCAAATTTTTACCTTCCTTTTATGGCCAAAGCACGAAGCGTGCGGGCCATGAAAACAAGGAAGGAACAACAGGGATCCATAACTTACCATACAGACAGAGCAAATGAGGATAATAAGATGTTTATTATATGGCTTTGTTGATTATTCCAGGTTTGAAAAGGTGATCGAGAGCCAGCGGTCTGTGTGGCAACTTACCGACCTGGAATTGACCAATCACAGCATGTGAAATCAGTCAGCCATATATTAATATAGCAAATATATACTATTACTACTATACTAATAATAATAATAATAATAATAATAGTAATGCACTTTGGATGTACTGAATTTTTAAATCAATAGGGAGTGCATGCCAAGACCAAACACTTTATGGTTCAATTTGTTTCCATGGCTAATACAGGCTGAATTTCACTGTCTCAATTTAGCAGGCACCAACAATTTATGCTGTTTAAAAAGTTTTTAATATGCAACAATGCACAAAGGAACAATTCAGAAGACAACCATTTTCTAATTAGGTGTACAGTAAGTACATGCCAAAAACTCTTGGTGTGAAGTAACATGTAAAGCAGTTTTCATATTTTTCTTGATGGAAAACAAGTTACTTACTAAAAATGTGTGTCTGAAAGTGGTGAAACTTTAATAAGCACCCAGCGAACAAAAAGGACCCTCCAGTGGTGGAATTAGGAAAGGGCATAGGGGACCCTTTTTAGCAGCTGCTAAAAGTTTACTTGGTCCAAAGACTAATTTGTTGAGCTAAATTTGCTTGATCTGAATTCTGCTGTTAGTTCATGATTGCCCAGACAGGCAGAGTGAGTTCTACTTTATTTTGTACAAAAGAGACAATAGCCCAAGCACACAATGTGAAAACTGCTCCAGCTGCTCTAGTTTTGGCAGATTTTAGCAGAACTTACTCTCATGTGTAACTGGAGTATTTTATGACGGAGGGGGTGAAACAACAAACTTCGAAAAAATAATGAGAAAACCTCGGTTGCCTTGGATGTCACATGTCTTAATGGTGGAGAAAGAGAGTGTAGAGTAGTCCAGCAAAAGAAGGGTGGCATACTCAAATCACCACCACTTGCCCATGGTCTTTAGCAAGGATTTAGAGGAAAAGCAGTTTCCTCTGTATTTTTAACAACTCCACATTTTGTCAGCTGAATCAGTTCTTTTCGGCCTGTTGGGGGTGCATTTGCATCTTTCCAACCTCAGGGCAGGGGCTGCAGAGCAGGGGGGGGGAGCACATGCCCCCCAATATTTTTAGAACTATAAAAAGTAAGTAAAAATAGATATCTTTTAAACACTAAAAAGGTTTCTATGGATGTTGCTGTTGTCTAAAAAGAAAGACCTTACATTTTTGACTAAGCAGTTTAAAACGCTAACTAAAGTAACTTAAGTCTTTCTCTTTTTAGAAACATCCAAGGAAACCTTTTTTAGTAATATCAATAACCTTCACAGGAGAATAATGAACAAATTAAAGAAGTCTTGTGGGGGGGGG
>JAOBRG010339715.1:0-14640 GCA_027574985.1 Umimayanthus nakama | reverse complement strand
ATGTATTGACCATTGATCATCAACCCTATAGGGTCCACATGATTACATGTATTTGAATTAAACCCCTAATGCTTACCCTTGCACAAAACCTTCATGGTTGTAGGAAGGCATAAATTTGGATTCTGATCTAAGTTACCTGGAAATCTGAATTACCTGCAGGTTAAAAAGAAGGACAGGGAGGAGGGAGCAATACTTTGGCAGTCAACTTTTTGTTTAATTCTGCAACTTAATCTTGTCTAAAATCAAGGTTTTGAAAGTGTCGTTTTAGACTGCCATTTTGTCAAGTAAAGCACCCCATTTGAACAAGAAATTCAAGATCAATCCAAGTTTCTGGGAAACCTCCCAACCCCCCCCCCCACCCCCCCCTTTGTCTGGGTTAGAGTTAAGGTCAAGTTAGGCTTGCCATTAGATTTATGGGAAGGGTGTGTGGTTTGTTTCTGGGAAATGTTCCACCCAGACTTGTCTGAAAAACAGTCACCCAGTTAGGTTCAAAGGTAACATGTACCAGACGTTGCCATTCTGGATCATCTGTAATGCTGTAATTACATGTGTGAATTATCTTGCTGGTGACAGTTTTGATTGCCTTGTATACATGTACTGTACTGCTTTTCTGAACAGTCAGGTTGTTACATTACAATAATACAACCTATGGCCATTGGACCTGATTCATTTCTTCAAGGTTTCTTTGTACCAACTGGCAACCATACATTATGCGAGCCTACAGGTACATGCAGTTTATGTAGTAAATATTGTGCTCCACTTTGCTTCGCTTACATCTACATTGAAGACTATCTGGTTTCATACCTCGAATGAATGTGATTGTCAAATCAGAGGCTGGTCATATCAGCTGTCTGTTAGCAGCGTTGCTACAGATTGTGTTTCACTGGAACTTTTGTTATAAATTGCAGGTTTCTGAAGGAATTAGATGGCAAGGAAGAACTTGTTACCCACACAATGCCATACCTAATTTGTAGAAGCATTTCCAGTAATGCGGTGAGTACTTGTTATTAGCTGACACATATGTGCGTGATTGTATGTACTGTACAGTCTTAAAAACCTTTTTTTGGATTTTGCATTTTTAAGGCCAACAAGGGCTTTTTGTTGTTGTTGCTAAATCTCGTCACCTGACGCATTTGTTACCATTAGAGTGCGACGTTTTCATTCTCAGTCTAGTCAGTCAAGGATGTTTCGGCTACCAATATTTCTATTTGAATGTATATAAATTAATTTTTTAGTTTGTTTAATTTTGGTAACAATGAGCTCTTGCAGCTTTGAGAAAGCACCTGTACATGTAATTGCTCATATTGTTAGCTGGCAGTTTGTTAGCTTAAATGTTCTTCCTAGTAGAGATTCTCCACGTCCCTCAATTTACTGTACACAACGTGTATGTCCTACTTCAAGCTGCTCGTACATGTTTTGTTGCAGCTGGCTGACATTAAGAGGGTGTGGGGTTTGAGGCAAAGCTTGTTGCTGTTGGATTTTGAAGATGAAAGCTGTGCATCACTCAAACAGTTGTTGCAGCAGTGCCTTCTGAATCCTTTGTATCTTAAATACGAGGAGGTATGTATTCATTACAATACAATCAAAGCTGAAGTATCAAGTTTATCCAATACAATGTACATTGTGCGTTTTCTAGACAAATGCTTACCCTAACCAATCGCTCTACCATTGCTGTACTGTATATTTCTTGTCCATGCTTTCTAACCGAACTTTCATTCGTTCTCTGATATTGAAATTGATTTTCTGATGTATTACTGATAAATGACACATTAAAACTAATCATTTTTTCAAAATAATTCTAATTCTTAAATACATATGCAATCAATACTTATCTGATACCTTTTTGCAACATGGCTGAAAATGACGTTTTTACCGAGGAGTGGCTTATCAAAGTAAGCAACACTCTTCTTTTAAAACTACAGTGTCATCTCAGTTATCTCCAAATTCCTTCTGAATTCTGCCCGAAATTGCGTTGTAATCTGCTTAATTATATCAAAACGCCTTGTTTGTGAGTTCCGCTGGAACTCCATTTGCTTTCCACTGAATTCCATGCGATGGAAGTTGCAGATTCTAACAGTGTTTTCTACTGTAAATTCCACTGCAATATTTTCCAGATAGTTTAACCATTGTTGCCGTCAACAACACGTTACAATACACTGTTAGTCACAGTTAACACGTTTCAACAACACTCAAACACATTTTATAATAGAATACTGTAGAATGCTTTTTTGTAGACGTGTCATTGAGGAGTGTAAAAAAGAAACTCATTAAAACGGAACGTGTAACAAACACTAGAGAAAAAAGTATAAAATATTGAAACTGTTTAAAGCAAGTCAGTTTTAAAGATTCTCCTATGTCGTCAACGTTCTTTGCCAACAGGGTCGCCGGTTTCTCAGCTTTTTGTTCGGGTTGCATCCAGAGTTCAGCAAAGAGCTTCACAAGGCAATCAAGAACCGAATATCAACATGTAAAATGTAAGTCAGAAATTGTTGCAATTTTAAGGGCCTCCTTTTGGTCTTGTGGGTTTCATCAGTTTCATCAGTTATTATTGTAACTGCTTTTACGTGAAAATTTGATCTGTTCAGTCAAATGGACCAGCTAAACAGTTAGTTGATCTAGTTAGTAAGTTAATGACCTAAAATACCTGGAAACCTGAGAGACATCCGTTGCACCAAGTGTTGTGAGGAGATATAGGCACCTCGTCCATTTTTCCATTTACTGATGTCAAAAGGCACCAACTTCAAGAACTGAACCCTTTCAGGGCACAGATTCATAATAAAAATAATGTCGCTTAGATCTAAGAAGAGTGTGTTTGAGATTTTTACATCTAACTTACATTGACGTCTCATGATGCTTGCCGGGTACATGACGTTGCGAATACTGGCGTCGGCAAAGAAGACCAAACGGCAGTATCCCAAACAAAGTAAAGTTTGACATACTTTTATGGTTTCTTTAAAAGTTATAGATTGTAAGAAAACATTTAGAGTTGACGCTTCAAGGGGTTCTTGAGCTATATCCTTTTAGAAAAACTTGAAGTAAAACTGCAAAGCTTCAAAACTGTCCAATTGCCATCGAAGCGGGGCACTAAGCGCACGTAACGGAAGCTATCACCTAGTGAACTGCTCTTTTAAACCTGGTTGTTCTTACAGGCTTGCCCTTGCAGCGTATGGTGAAGTGTACTTCAGAGCCTGGCGGGTAGCCTCAGGTCCATATTTAGAGGTTTGACTCTTCCATAATTTAGTGCCTATGTTTTCGTTCTACATTGTAGTGAAACTTTGGCGACACTTTTCTATAGCGATTTTAAGAAGTACTTGTTTAGTGGCACTTAAATGTAGCGATTTTAGTAAATTTTGGACCACAAGTCACTTAACTTTCGATATTTCTCTGACTGAAACCTTGGCGAATTAATGTAAAGTATTCAAAACTTTTACGACGACAACAGAATGTGATAAAATCACTGATTTTAATAGCTTCATTTACCTCAAAATAATACAACGTTCTAAACGTTAGTTTTGAACGAAACTGCAACTGTAATGTCATTACCCATATCTTAATGACATCGTTGTCCTCCCTCATATTTAAAGTACATTGTCACACAAAGTCCATGCTCTTTTTACAAGTACCTAACCATGTCATAATCGGCCGTCAAATAGCCTGTATGTGTGTGAAACCCACGCCACCAGATGGCAGAATGTCATGTTGTACTCTCTTTAATTTAGTGACGGTTTAAGTTTAGTGACATTCAATTTTGTTACATTTTTGTTTTAGTTTAGCAGTTTTTGGAAAAATCGCTAAATATGCTAGTTTTCGTGACGTTAGGTGCCTAATTGATAGCCTGTTTGGTAACTTAAGTAATTTATTTACCACAACTTTCTAATTTCAGGTTCTCGAGTCTCACTGCGTACAGGATTTAATGTACCATGCTGCACATGCGCAAAGAAACGGCGCACAGTCCATGTCTTCTCGCTTGCGAAAGGTTGGTCCTTTTTTGTGTAGTATGGTTCATGCTGGAAAACATGGAATTTAATTCTAGGTCATGGGAAAGTTATAGAAAAATTCATTTCAAAGTGGAATGGAATTTCAATTTTGTCGTAGGGGTTTAATAAGTTGTGGCTAATTTTTTTCCAATTGAATTTTGAAAAATCGTTTGAACTTCTTACTTATACACATCGTGTTTTTGTTGCTTTTTAATGATAAAACTTTCTATTCCTTATTCGCTGAAAGTCAAGTAAAACTTTTGACAACTGAAGCAAAATACTGTCAAATTGAACATAGAAAAGATAGAATGGCCGTGAGAAGTCATGGAAATGAAGAATGCCATTCGATTACATGTACACGGACGAACTCTCTTGTGTGGCTAGCTACGTTTTGTCTTCTATACTTATCTTTAGTTTTGATTTACGTGTAGAACAGATTGAGCAACAAAGAATTATACAAAGTAATTGATACCGTACTAAAATCGTTGAAAGATAGATAAAAAAAACCTAAAAGGTAACTTCTAGTATAAAAAGTTTTCGAATAATAGTCTCAAAGGGCTGAAACTCTCATTGGACAGTCTGGTATGTTTGAAAAGTTTTAGAAATCCGAAAATGCCTGGCTTTTATTGAAGTATCTTTAAACTTTCCACCAGGTCTTGCATTACTTTCACCAACAAAAGAAGCAAAAAGGAGTGGACGAAACTCTTGCGAAACTGTACCAGCCGATTATATGGCGAGCACTCAAGGTATTGCTTATGGCACCGACATCAACTCAATTGCTCTTTTCAAAGGCGGTGAATGTTAGTTTAGTGTAAGTTTATTAGTTTTGATAATACATTATTGGAAGTGCTCGGTATTTATGCATAGACTACTGTTAATAAGTTGCTGGTGTACTCGTTTGATATACCGTTGAAGAGACGTCTATCTTGAAATATCTACATGTACGGCTAAAACAACTCAATTGCATAGTGAAAGGTAAAAAAGTCAGAATTACAACAACACAATTGACGTTGATGTATTTTTGCCGTTCAGTAACAAAGATGATTAGAAATATCTACATTTAGAAACGGTCACTATTGCAAATCATAATTATGCGCAATGTTGTATTTATGATGAGTAAATTGATAAATTGCAAACTAGTCAACTTTAATTTTGTGCAAAGTAAAAGTAAACAGCAGCTGTACATTTAGCTTGCACAATTTGAGATGAATCTACCAGCATTTCCTTAGACATAATTTATATTAAATGCATTTCTGAGAAAGAATTACTATGCCAGCTGCACTTATCATTTTTAAGGTAAATTTTGCAATACAGTAACCTGGAAATTGGTAGCCTTGCTGGTAATTTACTAAGGAAAGGTGTTCGTTTCAGGCTGCAAACCATCAAGTGCGAGCAAATGCTGTTGCGCTTCTCATGGATGCATTTCCACTACAAAATCCAGATTCTACCAACGAAGAAATCGATGCTCTTCTCCAAGAACAGTTTGATATTCTCCAGGTAAAATGTTTACTTCCAGTTTTATAGCAATTGAAGAGTATCTGGAGGACATCTTGTGATTCACTTAGACTCAAACATTTACTTTTAGACATAGAAAGTATAGCATGACACACAACTGCGTAACTTTATGTATCAAGTGAAAAGATTTGTTGACCATGTAAATAGGCTCGTACAATGTACATGCAATATTGCAATAAAACTAAAACATCTTCCAGACAGCAGCTCCAATTTTTAATTTAACCACGCCTCAATGCCCGCGAAGATCTGACAGACATCTTACTCAGACAAGTAAAAAGGAAATTTAGGAACGAGAGCTGTTAATTTTCTTAAGTTTTCGAGACTCTGTAACTTTTTGTTGTTAATACACATATGCATTAGACAGATACACATTACAGTTACTACATTATTTTATTTTTAGTGTTTCCTTAAACAACTCGTACTGATTAATGGATTTCAAGATATATATCTGCTTTTTCAGGTGTTATGACTAATTATTTTTCTTAAAAATGCGTTTTATATCCAAGGAACTGCTGGCAGATCCATCGCAGGTTGTGCGAGCCACAGCCGTTCATGGCGTTGCCCGTATTGCAGGAGTCTACTGGGAGCTGATACCTGCCCACACGGTTAAGAACTTGATCAGCAAATTGGTAGGTGTTTGGAATCGTGTATTGTTATAGTAGTAAGCATTGGCACTGATGTGCAAGAATGAGCGAAATATCACACTACTGTTTATTTGTAGTAACACTGAACCACTAACACGCTGACGACTGCAATGACCATCATCAACTTTGATTCTCTGCAAAGATTGTACGTTCACTGCAAACCAAGTAGGTTCCATTTAAAAAACGACAAAGTAATGACTTTTTTGCAAATTTGTGTAATTCCTAAGTATGTAATTAAATGGAATAGACATAATGTTCTCGACTCTCATAACCACGGGTTTCGGGCACTGTAGCGCTTGAACTGTGATTCATTTCATTTCAATTGTAAATCTACAAACGGCGTTCTTTGCTGACATTGCTTCTTATAAAGTTTAATGTTTTTTGATTAACTCTGTACTCCCACAGTAGTTTGCATTGCAGTGTCAACGTTTCCTACTTCTCTTTTGTATTCTTAGGTCAATGAACTCGCTTTTGATGGCTCGTCCAGTTCAGTTCGTCTTGCTGTGTTTCAGGTAATTATTTTAAGTATTTTAATGGTATAAGTATAGTGGAAGCCTGGTTTAGCGATCTTCAGTATAACGATATTCCCAATAAAGCGATCAACAACCTTTTGCCTACTCAACAAAAGTTACAGTAAAATGTGATGGGCTTAACCCCGGCTAATAATCCTTTCTAAGAGGGGTGGCCGTAAAGGAAGGGAAAAAAGAGAAAAAAAATTAACGAGGTTCTCAGTTTAACGATATATTTTTCTGCTCTTTTCGCATATGGTTAAACCGGGGTTCCACTTTATCTGAAATTTTTAAGAGAATACAAGATAAACATATTTCAGGTAATTATTTTAAGTAATTTATTGGTTTAAGTATCTGGAATTCTTAAAGGAAAACAAGGTAAACGTAATTCAGGTATTTATTTCAACTGATTTATTGATATAAGTATCTGGAATTCTTAAAGAAATACCAGGTAATACAAAGATACTTTATCGCTTTCTTCTTTCAAAAGCCTTCTTTGATGTCACTTTGAGAAGATGAACTTTTTTGTAATTTTTAAGATCGTGGTTTAGATAATATAGACGTCATTTTAAAAAAATGTAACATCTCTTTTTAACATTTTAAAGATCGTGTTATAGACAATGGAGATAGAAAGATAAATAGATACAAGTTATACATTTATATACTTGTAAATATAATAGTTTATAAATACAGGGCCCCTCTGGAGACCAGTCTTGCATTGAATGGGCTACCCTGTAAAAATATAGTTTCATTAGATTACATTACAAGGTAAACTTATTTCAGGTAATCGTTTTAAGAAATTTATTGGTTTAAGTATCTGAAATTCTTAAGGGAATACAAGGTAAACGTCTGATAATAATCAATTTTGTACACGTCAAAACCCATAGCATGACCAATTATTTTCGTTTTGAAGAGTAGCTTCAAGTGTGCGTTTTTCGTTCTTCCCAAAGTTTTTGAACCGGTTGACGAAAACTCAGAACTTCCATTCCTTTTGTTTAACGTCAAAAGGAAAAGTGTTTAGCATTGTTCGCTACTATTCTTTCAGACCAGTTGTCAAAAACCAATAACTTGACCATTCATGTTGTCATGAAGAGCAAAAGAGTCTGGTTTCTATTCTGAGATTTCAAACGCTGAGAGCTTACTTATTTTTTTGAAATTGTAGCAGTAGAAGAGTAGCACGCTGTCTTTGCAAAACCCACCGTAGCGCTTAAAGCAACGCAGAAACTACCTGAAAATTTTGCATATGGCGACTCGAAACTGACTGTGTTGCCTTTATACCTCCCTTATAGGGTTTAAAGTTTTTGTTGGACTGCCGTTTGAGTCACCCACTTCTCAAATCCCTACTTGGAAATCTTCGTGATCTGATTCATGATAACTCGGAGAAAGTCCGTGTGGCATTCCTAGATCTCCTTCTGGTTGTTAAAGGAATGAAAGCGATAAAAGTGAGTATCCTACTGCGTGTATCTAATAAAGGAAATGCAAGTACACATGATCGTATGTGCTGAGCTCTACAAAATATTTTACAACAAGATATTTTCAAAGCATCTCTGTCGTACAGAATGTTGGTATTTCTCCATTTCACCCGTAGTGGGTTGTTTAAAAAATATTTAAAAAAACCTATCCTGAAATAACTTAGTAAGAGTATCAAATGACACTTCATAACGACTAAAACAACACTTTTTTATCGAGTGTGATTAAGTAGTGCATGCCAAACGAAATTTAAACAATATTGTGTCTGAGAGTTATAAGTCTGGCTATTAGGGAAGCTTGGACCGGAACGGATCCATTACGCTTTCGTATTAATGTACATTTAGTCAATCGAAAAACATAAAAGTGGCTCACTGAAATCTAGCTTAGCCTTACGTTAAAGCAAGGTTAGACTAATCAGTACTCTCGCTCGCCTGTGATGGAACTCGATTCTGGATGAAAATCTCTAAAAGCTGACAGATTTCAAATGAATACGTCCTGTGGATGCCAGAATCCGATCTGGTCGTTAAATAGTTTAACTTTCAATCTACAAAATCAGACTCGAAGTGGATGGTTCTTCCTTGTGTAGGGTAATACTATTTAATGTCTTGTTTGGAGCCAGTGTTATTTTGGAAAACCCTGTTTACTAAATGGAGTTGAATTTCTAGCTTTTGAGAGATTCTACAACTAATGATTAAGAGCTATCAGTCGTAACTTATCCCTCATATGAAAACAGCACGTTCTAAGTAGAGATTACAACTCTTACTTTAATCGCGTGCCTAATAGTTCTGTGGGACAGACCCCTTGCCTAGTACTCATTCTAACAGTTCAGTATCTAGTTTTAGGTCCGCCTTGTGTAAAATTACTTCTCGAAATTCTTTTTTTTCTAGATACATAGAACACTTCAAAGACCATCCATCCCAAACTCTCTTCCTGTAACGATCGCATTATTCCACTATCTTGTAACTATTAACGGTTCGTTGTGTACATGACAAAAAAACACTTTTAATTGATTGTTCTTTAGTTTTCTTTATTTGCTATTTAACGTTAACAAACTGTCACAATAAGGATGCCTTATTTAGGACACACTTAACCCTAGAAGGCATGAGATAAAAATAGTTACACAAAGGCATAAGGAAGGGGGTCAATCTGACCCCCTCGACTTTTGACACATTTCATCCGATAAACCTTATATTTGTTATATATAAAGATCTTCATTGTGGTTTCAATTAATGGAAACCACGTGTTTTTTATTGGTTTCCATGGCAACCAAGAGGAAAGAAATGACGTCACTGCAGCCGTCATCTTGGATTTTCGAATTGAAAACTGAAAATGGTGAGAAACATGGTTTAGCGATTGAAATATACAAAATTTTAAGAAACAAAGTGATGTCATTATTAAGGCGAAAACAATCGCGTTTTTAGCGAAAAATCCACTTTAAGGCAACACACGGGTTGCGTGACTTATTGTGATGACGTCATCTGTCGTGACGTCACCTAATTAGGGTCAAAAGATTTGTTAACAAACAAAGAACAGTTGTAACAAAGCCTTTGGAAATCAGTCAAAGATTTTTTCTTTTCACAGATTGTGAGTCACATTAATTACATTAACTTAAATTGTCTTCTAATTTTGTGGGGTTTTTTAGTTCTGGAAGGTTGTGCCAATGGAACACTTGCTAGCAAGGCTGGAAGTTGAAGGTTCATCTGCTGCAACGAGACGCCTTGTGAAGCTACTGATGAACTCATTTTTGCCTATAACTGGAGACCCAAATGTACAGGTGTTGCGTTTGACTGGTTTAACTATCAGGTTTCGTGTACGGATCAAGGAAACCTTAAAAGGCCTGGGTTTTTGGGAGCTCCTTACTATGTACTGAAAGCTAGTTAGAATTGATTCATGTAAAATCATGGAAAAGGAACAGTTACTTTTATGAGCAAAAAGAAATCCAAACATCGACTTCATTTCCATACATAATTAAAGTTAGATCTTCACGAGATTCGATTTGTGGATAAATTTATGTCTACATTTTTAAAGACTACCAGTTTTTGTTTTATACTGGGTGGTTCTGTTGGAAAACCAAGACTAATAAAATTAGATGATGCTCAGAGAAATATGGCCAAAATATAAGGTAATATAAAATGGTTTAACCTGATTGAGCTTAAGAGTTTCAGAAGGTGAAAAGAGTGAACCATGGATAAGGTACGATTTGTGTGTTCCTTATCACGAGTTGTTTTACTGTCTGTAGGTTGTGCGCTGCATATACCTGTGGAACGCCAACCCTGGTGCTGCAAGGAAGTTCTACCAGTATGCTCCTATTCACTCAACAGTGCCAAATATAGGTACAACTACATGTGTTTTGTGTTTTGCTTAACCTTGGTTTCCTGAATTTAGCACAAACTATTAAGATGTCAAAATATTGAAACTTTCTGGAAGTTTTCTTACCATTTTCTCATTTATCGACTTAGTTGTTTTCTTTGCCTGTTACAATCAAACGTAAAATTGCACTTTGCGTGGTACTCAATTACATGTAACGTCGCGACTGACCAGCAATTACTGTCTACAACTAACAGTTTCTTCTTTAAAGTTCAATCCCATTATCAAACGTCTTCCAATCTGTTAACAAAGTTAACATTTTCTCTCTACCTCTATAAGTATCCCAGAGTTTCTGCTTAATATGTTATATTTTGTTTATTTATTGCTTACAGGTCGGCTCGTTATCGTGCTCTGCAAATGCCTGGTACAGTACGCACAGTCTAGCACTAGTAATGGCAGCACTTCGCCTCTACAAATATCAGACATTGAAGAAGGTTTGTTCATTGTTTTGCTACATGTACCACTGTTAGCGAAGTGAACCTAACCTGGTGTTTTAAAAGTAAATATAGTATGGTACCTTGCTGTAAATTTTAATTGTGGTTGTTTCTGTTTTCAGAGAATTCTCAAAACAGGGCCAACAAGAATGTGGACATGAGTTTTGTGATGGAAGGCGTTCCTGAGATTTCAGAAGATGCAAGTGTTGTTGTTGGACTACTGGAGACAGTCACGATCCTTTGGGCAGGGGTCAAGGAACAGTTGAATAAGGCAAGCAGACCCCCCCCCCCATAAAAAACAAAAACAAAGGAACCTTGGGTATTTAATGCATTAACTTGTCTAATCAGCTTGAGAAAGGCACGACTGTAATATGGGCAGCGGTCAAGGAACAGTTGAATAAACCAAATAGCTTTCCCTTAATGGTTTCAAGGATGTAGATACATTAGCTGGTTTCCCATAGACAGTTGCTACCACCTGGTTAGAAGAAAGGGGGGCAAGGAACAATTGAAGCAATCAAGTAGCTTTCCCCAAACAGTTCTAAGGATACAGGTACATCAGTCAGTCTGTTAAAGACAGTTGCCATACTCTGGGCAGGATGAAGGAACAGTTGAAGAAATCAGTAGCTTTTCCGAAACGGTTTTAAGAACAGAGGTACCGTAGCTTGTCTGTTGAAGACAGCTGTCATCTTCGGGGTACATTGTGGCCAGCAGCAGTTGATGAACTCGGGAAGCTTTCCAAAGGGATTTTAAGAATTCAAGTACAGAAACTAGTCTGTTTAAGAAAGTTGCCATATTCTGGGAAGGAATAGTTGATGAAATCAAGTAACTCCCTAAATGGTTTCAAGATACAGCCACAAAAGCTGGTCTGCTGATGGTGGTCATCCTCTGGGCAGTGTCAAGGATCAAATAAACAAATCAAGTAGCTTTCCCCAAAGTGTTTTAAGGATGCAAGTACACAAATCAACTTTGAATTTGGTCTTTTTACATCTACCACAACCACACTTAGGTGAAAACACTGACATTTTCTTCTTACATCAAGATATGCTGCTTTTTTCGAGTGTCTGTTTCAAGTTCTCATATTTTGGTAATTATCTTTATTGTTGAGTTGCGAGAAAACTGTTTCTTGAAATACAAGTTTTAATATTGTTAATAGAAAGTTCAAGGTAAATGCCAGCAAAAACGGAAGAACTGAGTGGCTCCAACCCATAACCGGGATGGTTTGGCTTAAACTAGTTCCAACCGTCCAACCAAATCTAAAACATGAAGAGCTCTCCGAGTCTACAGGCTGCCCCAATTTACAAGCTGCCATCTTACAGCTATACACTTGTTCATTAAGCTCTTTAAAGTTCTCCTGTTGATCAGGGTTTTTTCCAATCTGTCGAGTGCTCTGCACTAATGTCCTTTCTGTTCCAGCATTTGTCGAAATATGTGCCTTTGCTGGTTTTCTTCTTTTTTTTTAAAGAAATTGGTAGAGTTTGATCTTGTAGTTTGATTATACGGTTATAAATGATAATATTTGTATTTTTATAATTTGATAGATCTCTACGTGTGCGTAAAGTTCTGTTAAATGTTAAGATACGCGATAGCACTGTTATTTATGCTGTAATCATTACTTGTTTTCTAGAAGGCAAATGAAAACATCAAGTCAAGGATGGATCACCATTTTTCTCAAGCACTTCCACTTTTCTTTGCTGCCTTTGAGGTTTGTAATGCTATAAATTATTTATCATACACAGAAATGTTTCACTTTGCATTTTCTTAGAATCGAAACCATTTCAAAGTTGTTCTTAATTTGTTCATGTAATTTCATTCGACATTGTTTTGTTAAACCTTTTAAATTATCCAAAAGAACTTCTAGACGTTTTCCAAAGCATTTCTAGTTCATCGAAAACTTTCCAAATTGAACATTTACAACTCTTTCTGAACAGAGTCTCTAAATATTTTCTAAGAACTATTTTCCAAAATATTTGCAAGATACAAAATGTAAAAAAAAGTAAAACAACATCAGAATGTTACAAAAACAACGGCTCTGCTGCTTCCCTACCTTATCATCTGTTTATTACAGGATGTTCATGCTCGTGCTGCTATAATACTCATAGCAGGAAACCTTCCATCAAGCAGCTTGCCCAAGTTAAGGTAAGAGTAACATCCTATCTCCAGCCCCAGTGCGTCACATCGCCACCTGTTGTGTTTTTTCACACTTAACTTTTTGTGTCACTGTCAGTTTGTCCGTTCCGTGCTTCTCCCAGCCTGGGTAATGGTCAGTCATTTTCCATCTTGAACTCTGTGTGTTTAGAAGGTTCGAGGGAAAGCTACATTAAGATGTCATTCTATATATCAAGCGGTTATGGGTTGGGCTGTTGGCCTGTCTCCAAGCTCAAGTTGTAACCTGATTGGTCAATAAATAATAAACTAAAAAAAAGTTCGTATTAAGTCTTCCTTTCACTGGCTTCAGAAACAGAAACGGAAATGGACAGAGCGTTCCGGTACAGTATAAGTCAAGAAACACATGAACGTGCAAAGGGACGCTCGATGGAAGCGGAGACTGTAGAAATAAAATATTTCTTTTCTTTTTTAACTGTGTTTCTGCTTCCATCGAACTTCCATCACTTCCGACCTAGTATAGGCAAAACGACGGAAGCAGAAATGGAAAGTCTGAGACAATCAAAGTAAGCACAGCTGCAAAACAGCATGCAAACAAAGCTTTGGCCTGTTACTCTCACTTAATTTTGTTCCACTTTCATCGTTGCTTTCGCTTCCACTGATTTCGTTGCAAGTTTCGGTAAGGTTTCGAGGATCGTAGTTTACCTACTCGTTCTATTCACTACGGATTGGGGAGGTAATTGTTTGTCTTGTTAGCTACTATCCTTGGAAAAGATCGAATTTCGTTTCTCCCAAGTACCTTCTTGCTTAAAATGAATAGCTGCTCCTGTTTCGCCTTTCCGTCGAAAGTACCTTTTGTTCCTACTAACTGAACATAAGGGATTTTTAATAGCATGACATCCCTCCTCGCTGTGTTTCTCAATCAAGTGCTAGCAGACTAACATTGTCTGATCTGTTTCTTGTTACACAGCGAAGAATGCATGACGTCCTTGTCGTCACTGAGGTTGAACAGCCCCAGAATGTATGGCCCAGTGCTGAACAGTTTGATTTGCTGGGATAGAACGGGGGATGTGCTGTCACTAGTATCCAACTGGTTGTCTGCTGTCATTGACAATAAGGTAAAAACAAGAAATTTACTTCTCATTAATGTTATCCAGTTGGTTGTCGGCTGTCATTGGGGATCTGGTTACACTAGTGTGAGATTTGTTTAAAATGGTGTCTGAATGGCTGTCAGCTGTCATTTGGGATCCGGTAAGAATTGGAGATTCGCTGGAATTAGTATTCAGTTGGCTGTTGGCTGTTCTTGGGGATTAGGTAAGAACTGCAGATCTACCACTAAGGGTAACTAATTGGCTGTCAGAGGTCAGTTAAGAGTTAATGATATGCTATCGCTGGAAGAGCACTGACCATTTGGCTGTCAAAAAAGCTGTTTGTCTTCACTGAAATCCCTGTTTCTGGGGATCAGCTACGAACTGAGGGCTTGCTATCACTAAAATCGGACTGGCTGTAGCCTGTTTGGATACTCCCTCACACTACTGTCTTGGTCAGGTTCAATTGCCTCAGTACCAGGTGGGAGAGAAACACATGCCTTCTTGCACGTCATCAGGGGACTGCCCTTGTG
>JAOBRG010339704.1:0-14642 GCA_027574985.1 Umimayanthus nakama | reverse complement strand
AAGAATTCAGATAATGAGACATACTGACTCAAAAGACCTGTAATTCAGTTTTAAGAGTTCTTTCCTTGAAATTGTTTAATCTTTTTATGTATCAGTCACTTCACTCTTCTTCAGTACGGCTATTTTGAACCGGCCTGTAGACTATGAAGTTTTTGTTATTTTTAAGCGGCATCTAAGTTAAGATAAAATGTGTCATTTCCAGTTTTAACCATAAGAATTAACTGGTTGCATTTCACATTGACATATCGGTTCAGAACAAGTAAACAAGCGTCTATTGCTTACCAGCTCGAAAGAACTCCATAGCCGATTCACTTGTCCTTAGTTGCAGAGACAAAACTGACCACAACTGGGACTATCTGGCTGACTTGACTGGACTAGGAGCTGGTTAGAACATATTTTATGGTTTGATCTCAACTTATTAATCGTTGAATAAATAGATACATCCAAAAAGGTTGTCCGCTAAGTGAAGTTTACTTCAACAGAAAAGTTCCTCCAAGTTTCCCGCCGCTCACAGCCGCTCGAGAAGCTCAAACCGGAAGCAAATTTTTTTCCGAAGATTACGTTACTGGTGGAACTTTTCTACGTCACTGGTAGAACCTTTTTTGTCGGAAATCTTCGGAAACGCTCGGTTTTTGCTTGTTTTTGCACATTTCTAAACTTCTTTGAACAAAATGAGTGGCATTTTCGTTTTTCTCAGCCAATTTTACGTTAATTTCCGAAAAGTGACTTTGGCCACTGGAGTACCCCTTTAAGCAGCTTGACTTTCAGATATTTCAAGATCTACCTTTTTTGTTTGTCTTTCTTTTTGCTTATATCTTATACAGTGTTTGTAAGTAAAATGACACGTCCAAACCTAGGAAGCTTAACTAAGATTTGTTGTATGGTTGTATAGCAGGCTAACACATTTTGACCGTATTTCCCGTCTACTGCCATAAAGCTAAGGGGAAACAAGTGCTTCTAAAGGTGTAGTTTCAGAGATTGCACAAAACTTCGGTTGCTAAAAATCTTTTGCTCTCTTACAAAAAACTCTTTTGAAAAACTGTGAATTTATATCAGACGTCTTTTTTGGTTTTAGGTCTCGCTCCCAGACTTTACAACCCTGCAATAGAAGCAAGAAGATTCCTTGAAGCAACCCTAGAAGAGCTGTCAACTGAAACACCCTGGTTACGTAATATCCGCTATGAGCTGGCCGTCCTGTGCCCGTCTTGCGCAAGTTCGGAAAGCCAGTGTTCTAAGCATAGACAAAATGGTTGCAAAAACGATGACTGCCTTCATTTACTTGGAATCCGTTACGGCGAACCCCTGATTTGTACCAAGACTTATGGCGATAGTTCACGAGTGGACACTTTGCATGTTGAGGATTGGTTTGTAGAGCCCCTACGTGAGGTTTGTAATCGCTCTTTAAACGCTGAGATTTTTGAATTCATTTCCTTCTTTCTCTACCTGTTTTTGGAGCAAATGTTTGTAATGGTTCATCTTCCCGCATTTACAAATGCGTAAAAGACCACATTCTTAACCATCCATCTGTCTGTTCATCCATTGTTTTTTTGTGCTTTCTTCAACCTATTTTCCTGTCGGCATGTCTGTTGCTTATTTGTTCGTCTGTCAAAGCTCAGGTTAATTGATTGGTTTTTTGCACGTTTTTCAATTAATTGTTTGCCCGCCTTTTTGCAGCGAACAGATACTGTTTTATATGGAATTTAAGTCGTCAATTTGCGTTGCAATTGGTAGCAAGATAACATTAACACCCGACATCCTAATTCGAAATCTAGGGCTAATTTTTAGATGCTGTGGCTATACCAGGCATCTTGAAGTATTTTAAGAAGGGAGTCACTCGAATTCTCATTTTACTGTGGAAAGTCACTAAAGTAAAGTGATACTTTAATGTAGTTCTCAACACAACTTTTTATGTAACCAGTCAACTCAGTTCTTACAATCATTCTAAAATTTGTGTATGTGTATTGAGTTTTATGCATTATTGGTCTCATTCAATTTTATACTCGAAATTAGCTATAAACATGTCGGATAGTCGGTTGGATTTAAAATTGAGATCATACGGTGGTCTATTTATTGATTTTGTAGCCACACCCGGCCTGGAGCACTGGAGTATTACATGAATACACTAAGTCCGCACTTGTTGAGTTGTCGACTAATTGGCGAAAACATCAAACAAAAGATGTATCAAATCAAGATTTTAAAAAAAAGAATAACAAAGAAGTCCAAGTGATACTATAAAAACCGATAGTATATGACATCCGTCTAGTTTTAAGACTCAGCATTATCAAAAATATTTTCGAACTATTAAGCCAATACTCAGTGTTTTTTTCTCGTTTTTGTCGGTAATTTTAGAACATGAAAAACGACACTAACACTTGTCCCTTGGAGTTTGGATGAGTGTTCTTTTTAATACCACGAATTTGCGGTTTTGTCTTTAAGGAAGAGAACATTGAGGTGGAGATTGAAGTCCGTACTGAAGCTGTTGTTGGTAAGGGAGGTTAGCATTCTTTTATTTGCGATTGAGACTGTTTTAACAAGTTTTCATTGTTATTTTCTGCGTAAACAAATGCTATTGAAGACTTAATCCCTTTGACAGTGAAAATGACATGTTGGGTTGCCTAATCAGATACACTTTCAGACTTAGAGTAAATCATAAATAATGGTATTTTGCCGAGTTCGATTGTTCAAACTATCGTTTTAAAATTAAGTGTAAGTATATACAAGGAACCTATATAAAGCATGTAAATGTGCAAGGAGTCGATCGAGTTACCAGTCATGCAATAAAAGAGGTGTATTGGTACTGATATGACACGTATGTGAAATTCATTCATTAGTTATAAGTCGTATAACATTGGATCTTACAGATGTGTAAACTCTCTTTTCGGTACGGTTTTTATTTCAAACTCATGCGGCAATAAACTACATTCACTTGGTTTCGTAACCTTACTGTACTAAACACTGCTGTACTAGACCAAGAAAGTGCAAGGAAACGCTGTAAGTTCCTGTTAGAGAGAGTGATTTAAATGAGAGGCTCATCACTAAAAGAGTTATGAATGATTGTATCAGATCCGGTTTTTAGGGTGATCTTCATAGTTGTTTTAAAACAACTAGAGTATAATAAGTGTTACAACGGTTTACGAACGATGATAAATATTAGATGTAATCAAAATTTGCAACTTAGTTTTTGGCGTTGAAACATGAAGCAAATACTCGGTGACGCCACAAATTGTGTTTTGTTTGTTTTTGCTATTGTATGAAGTTCTGATATGGATTGATGAGGTCAGTATTTACTTTGCACGTAGTAGTGCACTGTCTGTTGGCTTATTGCCTCGTTCGCTGCGGTTTATTATTGGGTTTATGCTAATGAACGCTATCCTCCTAATTCCACTAGATGACCCATCAGACAGAAAAGGAACCGATAACTTTGTCCCAGGGAGAGCTATTTATAAATCCGGTCCAGTGACTCGGGAAGTAATGATGTATCTAGCCCGAGACATTGGCCCACTTTGGAAAAGGCTGGGTCAAGCTCTTGGCTTGGAAGAACCGGAACTGGACCAGATCGAGGCTGACGAGGGAGACTTATATGAGAGAAGTTATGGCATGCTGAGAAAATGGACCCAGATAAGGGGGTCATCCGGGACCTTCGAAGAGCTAGGGCGGGCTCTAATGAATACGATTGTACGAAGAGATGATCTTGTCAATCGTTATTGTTTGGAGGCAGAAAGAGAGAGTTCGGAAAAAGGCCCTGGTAACTCAATGATTGCGATAACAGAAAGTTTGAAAGGTGCAGTCACGTTATGCTGTTGAAGTCAAAATGTTCGTGATTTGTGTATACTGCCATGTAACAATGTAAATACAAAGGTCTTGGTCATAGTTGTATCATACCTGGAATAATCTCGTTTTACTTGGTGCTCTACTGTGTCGTCAGTTCAATTTGTTAGCTCGACTTGGTTCATGTTACTTGAATAATCACCGTAAATAAGTCTGCCTGTGCTTTTTCCCACTTTCAACAGGTAAGACATGATTCGGTTTTTAAAGTCTGAGTATGATAACTTCGTGGATAATATAATTTAGATAAAGCCTTATTTGATGTCTCAACCAGTTCTTTCAAAATGTAATTATTTCTACGGTTTACACGAGTTAACAGTTCTCTAACTTCTTCTTCATACTGATGCTGGCGTTGAGCAACCTTCGTTGGAAATGCAAACTTCTTATCACTTAGAATTTTATCTCGAATGTAGGCCTCAAATGCAAGTTTCTTATCACTTAGAATTTTATCACACCAAAGCTTGGCCTTAAATGCAAATACCTTATATTACTAACAATTTTACCACCAACGTTAGCATTGCTGCCAGGCAAAGACTTGCGGTTCCCTTTTAAGAACTGTTGAACAATGTCTTTGGTATCAAGCATCAAGTCAACGAAGTAAGGGAATAAAGTATAACCGTGCGTGTACTAGCGACACGTCAAAAGCTGAAGCGCTCCGCAAGCAATATGCGGATAGTTTGTTTACACGAAAGAATCTTACCAACCTACCAGATTGTCCCCTATCGAGATATACCGGGCATCTGCTTTACCGCCCGTGGCATCCAGAGCCAGCTAGAATTTATCAGACCCGAAAAAGCATGCGGCCCAGACCGAATACCAAGTTGGCTCCAGTCCTCACCTCACTTTTCAAACATATCATTCGATTCTGGCATACTATCATCTGACTGGACAAATGCAAGTATCACCGCTATATTCAAGAAAGGGCACCGTGCTGACACAAAGAATTACAGACCTGTGTCTCTAACATCTTTGAGCTGCAAGGTCATGAAACACATTGTGTGTAAGCAAGTTTGCAACCATCTCTCTGCAAACTCTGCCATTTATTGCCACCAGCATGGATTCTAGAAGGTTTTCTCTTGCGAAACTCAACTGGTATCGATCATCCATGAGTGGATGGGCGTCTTGGATATTCATGGCCAGGCCGATGTAATTTTTCTTGACTTTTTCAAAAGGCCTTTGAATCTGTTCCCCATAAAAGGCTACTTATGAAAGCCAGATTTTATGGTATCACGGACAAGCTCCATTACTGGCTTCGTGATTTCCTTTCCGGCAGAAGGCAACGCGTCGTAGCTAACAGTTACTTGTTTAAATGGTCTCCTGTCCTATCGGGTGTGCCCCAGGGTACAGTACTTGCGCCGATCTTTTTCCTATTATTATTAACGAGGACCTTTCTTCAGGCATATCTTTGAGTGTAAAACTCTTTGCAGACCACAGCGTACTCTTCCACCACATACAGACGCCGGCTGATCAATATATCCTATAGCATGATCTGTCCCACCTGGAAGAATGGGCTGCTACATGGTAAATGAAATTTTCTCCGTCCAAATGTCACAAGATGTCTATCACTCTGAAGCGTCAACCGTATCCATTCAAGTATGTGCTAACGGCACATCGTTAGAGGGCGTAACATCCAAGAATTACCTTGGGGTGCATACCACATGCACATTAAGCTGGTCCAAACAAGCGCTGGAAGTAAAAAGGAAAGCGAACAGAGTACTTGGCATTTTGCGGAGGAATTTGGCATCCTGCAACCCAGCCTTGAAATAGCAAGCATACACGGATTTGGTAAGGCCAATCACAGAGTACGCAACCAGGGAGTCGTCACCACATACGCAGAAAGATATTCAGTGCATTCAGTCTGTCCAGTGTCGTGTACCCCGTTTTGTTCACAAAGACCACAGTCGCCATCGGTAACCAGCATGTTGCAATCATTGGGATGGCCAGACCACCATGTAGAGTCGAGGAGGGTAAACCTCCTGACAATGTTCTATAATATCCTGTCTTGCCAAGTCAATATTAACTTCCCAAGCGACCTTGAAGGCAACAGCAACCAACCGCGCCTTCCTCGAGCCAGCATCCGTCACCCCTACCAGTTCCCTCAGTATTCTCGAGTATTAATGCTCATAAGAACTC
The DNA here is from genome assembly GCA_027574985.1 of Umimayanthus nakama. Taxonomy (NCBI): domain Eukaryota; kingdom Metazoa; phylum Cnidaria; class Anthozoa; order Zoantharia; family Parazoanthidae; genus Umimayanthus; species Umimayanthus nakama. Next base: position 8,684 of record JAOBRG010339704.1, on the reverse strand, counting down.
TTTCTTTGTTGGAACTGTCTCGCAATGGAACGCTTTACCGAACCACGTTGTAAATGCTAAAACTACCGCGCTGTTTTGCCCTGGCCTTTCTAGCAACTAAGATTATGTTATTTCTGCTGTTATTTGCCATTTATTTGCATTTTTGTAATGGACTATCTCCGAAACTTGCCAACTGACTACCTATTACCAGATTGGCACATGCTAAAGTTAATTATCCAATTTAAAGATGAAAGATAACTAATACTACTCCTATTTCTACTACTGATATAATAGCTAGACGTTAAGTGATATGGCAACGTTCTCTTGTTAAAGTACTTTAAAATGTACACAGTCAATTTCACTAAAATACTTTTATTTCACCGCCTTTTAGTTGACGCCCCAGCTGTTGTCCGCAGACCTCAGGTGTTCATCTCGTACCAGTGGGATATACAAGAGACTGTAAAGGAGCTAAAGGACAGGCTTGAGAAGGCTGGGTTCCAGTGTTGGATGGATATCAACCAGATTGGTGGCGGAGATGCACTCAATGCTGAAATCGACGCTGGAATCAGAGCATCCAAGGTAAGTTACCTAGTTTTCTCTCTCTAGCTTCCCTCCCCTTGGCAGTTACATCTGTAAAAATACAGTGTACAAAACCTCTTCATTCTGATTTGCTACGAACAGCGAAGTTTCAGCTGAATCAAAGTGCAAAAACGTGCAATCACAGTGCAAAATGTTGAAATCGTGCCTACTAAAATTTCAAACATTAATAACATTCACAGACCAAACGGGAAAAAAACCCGAAAGCAATCACAGCAACTTTACGTTAAGACGACCACAGAATAAATTAACAACTGAAAAGGCTACCAGTGGATCTGCAGTAGGGGTTTAGCGATTTCCAGGTTCTCATCGGTGTCATAGTCAGAGTTAAGTTTATATAGACAAGATGTCAAGACAAGACAAGATGTTTTTTATTTGTGCCCTCTGAATTGCATCATAAAATACATTTTTGTAATTAAAATGAATTTTTGAGGAACCACTTGCCACCTAAAATAGCAAAGCTAATCATTATATTGCATTATATTGTTATATAAATAATATATTGTCCAGACTGGTTGAAAAACTTAAAAAATTAAAGATTTGCCGCTCAAGGGGAGTGTCTTAAGAGTAGCCACCTCAACTAAAAGAAGTTTAGAAATTCACCAAGGCGGCAGAACTGACAATTAATTTGAAAAGGGTGATAATCCGTCCTTCAACTGAAGCAGTTATCTGCGTTTTATCATTAGGTAGTTATCGCGTGTATCACAGAGAGATATTGCAGGTCGGAGAATTGTCAACGCGAAACGACATTGGCTGATTTGTTGAGGAGGCCCATAATTCCATTGTTACTACAACCAATGGACTGGCCTCCGCCGGGCCAACTAGCGATGGTATTGGCCAAACTGCTGTATATCGATATGACTCTCGGGCCGGAGGCAATACCGCAGGACAAGTTTAACGAGCTAACGAAGAAACTAGAGCAACAAATATCAAGTTGATTGAATAAGACTTACCAACGAAGGGCAAGTTTGCAGTAATGTTCAAGCTGTTGTACTTTGAAATGACGCTAACTAGCAATACCGCAGGAGAAGTTTCATAAGTTTGTTAAAAAACTCGAACAAGAAAAGAAAAGATGACTGTTTTAAACTGACAAGCGATAGACCGGTTTGCCATATGCTTAAGCAATTGAATTTTAAAATGACACTGTCAAGCAATATCGCGTGAGAAGTTTGATGAACTAATACCGAAACCAGGACAACAAATGTAAAGATGATTGGTTTAACCCTTCCCAGGCTCGACCTTTTTAGACTTTAAAGTTTCTGGGGGGGGGTAACAAAGTGGCCAATCCCCCCTCTGTAACATTTGTAATATTTGGTAAATGAAGTGGTTACATAATGAAGACGTAATCATGATGTCATATGATTCCTTTTTATAGAAATTAACCACAACATCCAGAGAGTTTTTGTGTGTTGTTTCAGCTAGGTATTTGACATGTACATGTCCATATTCATTCATATCTAGTTTGACATTCATAATCTATATTGTATTTTACAAAAGGAATCTCTTGGCCAATACTTAACCTTTCCATGGTAAATTTTATGCTTTTTTACAAAAATAGGAAAAAACAGAGCTGCTAAACCTTGTTATCAAAGCAACAACCTGCCAGCTGACACAGTTTATATCAAAAGTTACCCCTAAATTTTTAGGAAAGTTTTTAACTTTGATTCCTGTATCTTTCTCCACTGCGGAGAAAACTTAAAAAAAAACAGCTGGATTCACTTTGTGCCCCCCCCCCCCCCCCCTCTCCACTTCCCCAGCCCGGGTGGATTGAATATTGCCAGCGTTGGACCAGTTTTTCCTGGTATTGATCGAGCTGTCGTATGCATCGCGAGAACTCTAGAGCCAAAGACAGTAACAAAGGAGACTTTTAACGATCCATTAATTAACCAAGATCAGTGAATTTACCAAGATTGTCAGTTTGCAATGGTTTGGGTGAAGCTGCTTTGTATTGTTAGGAGCCGCTGAGAACTGCTCAGTTCAGTCTTGCGTTAACTGAAGTCTGAAGGCAAGTAAAGCTTATTTTCGTTTATATCAAGTGTTTTTATGAGTGAGCAGTATATTAGCAAAGCATACATCTATTTAGATACTTGCAAAGGGTTGAACTTGAAAGACTCAGTCCGACACTGTTTTTACAAAGGGTTGAAAGACTCAATCCTACACAGTTTACGCCATCCTAAATTAAACAAAATGGCTGTCGCCTTTATAAAATATTAATATTAGGAAAGTTCGTAGCGAAACAGGCGCAGAACGCGGTTTATAGGGCAAAAGGACTTTGGTAATACAAATTACAGGTTGAAAAAATTTTGTGACAGTTAAACTTCAAATACTCACAATACGCCGCTATTTTGGTTTGAGCAGATCTGCTCCATAAACAACGTGACAGTAGATAATATAAATGATCCAGTATCATTTATTGCTTCGATGAAGCACCAAGTTAATCCACTGCGAATAAATACACTCCTTATAAAAATGCGATAAAGAAGGTGCATTCTCTTTTATTTTAACAAGTTCAAGCACTGCTCCACGAGCTTACCAGTGGTACCCCTTTGATTAGTAAATGATTTTAGAAAGTTTATAGGTCTGGAATTTTAATAAGTCTTTCACACCGATCTCAACAAACAGAAATATATTCCCGTAACGTTTTGTAAATTTTCATATTTTTGACCAGTGTTTTCAAAGATGTGCACTTCCTTGTTTCAATTACTACCACTTCCTTGCAGCTTTGGTAACCTTGTTAAACATAGGTGGGGGGTGGCAATTATTGAAGGATTGTAACAAAGGTTTTATTTGTCTTGAACATCTTTATTAGAAACGTTCTTTTTTCAGTGAAGGTATAGTAAAGCATTTGACGTGGAAGTTGTCGTTCTTCACATCTTTGCATGTTTGCGTCGTACTTAATGATACTCAGTAGTCTTAATTGATATTGCAGTCTACCTTTCAAAGCTAAGCTTGAACTTGAACTTTGACAGTCTTTACATTAAAGATTTTCTTGTATTCCTAACTTGAACAGCCATCTATAGACGGCAGCCGATAACAGCGGTTCCGTCCTAAACGGAATGTTCACTAACAATCAAGAAATCTAGTTGACAACAGTAACATTTCCCAGAAAGTTTCCCGTTTTAAGTTTAATGTTGTCCATACTGCAAGCTGCTCAATATCAATGTCGTTCTATAGTGACACGAAGAAACACTTTTTTCAATATTCATTCTTCTGAGGATTTGCCACGGAAGAATGTAAAATCAAGAACAACTTGTATTTTAAAACATTCCATTTGCGGTTCTTTTGTTTCCAAATGTTTGTGTTATCATTCGCTACAAAGTCTTTCATAACATTTTGTAAACCAACTCGGAGCAGCTTTTCCACGAGGTGCGTACCTGTGAATTGTCATAGTAACGAAGGTACCAGCCTGCGTGAGCCCAAATTTATCATGAATGTAAGAACAAGCTTCGCTTGCAACATTCCTTTCCAACTGAAACTGTCACAACCTGGTTACGTTTGTAGAGAAAACCGTTATTGATAGCTACGGAAATTTAACCGTTCCTCCTTAGCTACGATACTTTGGGTGCTTTAATGTTCATTTGTCGTTTCTGCAGGCACTAAACTCCTGTCTCAGCAGCTACTCTTCTAACTTTTTTACAGGAAGTACAAAATTGCTTTACGACAACCTTCCTTATACTCGGCAACCTCCACACACAAATAAGCGGGTCCAGTGCAAACTTAAGAAGGAAAAATGCATCTATAAAAGCTTCGTAAGTTAGAATTTTCTTGTTTTGTTCTTCAGTTCTGCTTTTCCAGAAAACATCGATGTATGATATAATAGATTCTGGTAGCGTAAACACTGTTACAGATGCCACTAGAACTATTGCCGCCATTGTAAACCGTTTGTTGAACCGTCTTCTCTTCGCCCGTAACTCGTCTTCAAGTCTTTCTGGGAATGAGTTGCTCGCTTGGAGATTCTGCTGCTGCTTGTGAAATGTTATATACAATAAGATATTCAACACAACTAAACACAATGGGATTATTGTCAACATGAGGAATGTCTCTACAAAAATGATATCTTTGACTGGTAAGCCCATTACTCGAAGCAAAGCAAGTATCACTGTGAATACGACAGTTCCCAGCATACAGCACCAAACATTTACTCGTGTTATCCAGTTCGTGTAGTGATTAGGACGCATAACTGCTATGAACTGACATACACTAAGTCCAAGGCACATCAGCAGAGACGCGTTGAAGCTCACAAAAGATATCATATGGGCTTTCCTCATATTGCTCTCGAAACTTTCGCTGCTGTTTTGAAAAAGAATCACGAAACAACGATATGCCTCCAGCGGATCGGTAATCGCTCCAGTTAAGAGATTTGCGATAGAAATCCCGATTAGAAATTGCGATGTCGATGATCGAAAAATCTTTGTACTGTTTCGCCAAAATGAAAGCAAGAGCAAGGTATTTGTAACAACCGTAACCACGGCCAATACAGAGAAGATTATTCCTAAAGCAAGCAAGAAAGAATGCAATTTCTCATCCATCGCTAAACCGCTCTGACAGGATGAAATAACTGCAACAGTACAGCAAAATCCCAAAGTACATTCAAAAACCTTGCCACAATGAAAACGTAGCTTTCACTCTTCGAATGAAATACACATGAATGGGTTTTGCATCTCCTGTCGTGAATTACAGTATTACTGCGCTGTTATCTGGTAAAACATTGTACTTTAAGCCGATAATACCTCAGCTGTCGGAAGTTAATATCAATTGCGATGAATTCGTATCGCTATACCTCTTGCGTCAATTAATGACTGTAGTTCAGAAAACCGAAAGTCGCGAAAGAATAGGATAAGACCTAATTGTAATAGTCATTATTGATTCGCAAAGTAAGGATAGTTACCGGTAAAGTGATAATAAAGAAAAACGAGACGGTCAAACTTTTTTTTTAGTACTGAAACACACAGCAAGAAAAAACACACTTGAAAACACAAATCGTTTACAGATCTGATTTTCTGTAAAAACTAAAGGCAAGAAGGCAAGCTCCAACAGTTTTTTTCATGCGGTGGTTTAATTAATGTTCCCAACAGTGATTATGAAATCCATATGAAATTCAACTTTTTGTACAGCTGCCTCACATTATTCCATCAGTTTAATAAAATGCAAAACTTCAGTTCGAAACCTCAGTTTACTCTTGTAAAAGTGAATATCAAAGAAGTTATGGAAAGTCAGTGTCAGTTTCAAGTGATTTAAGCAAAACTTTTATTTCATTTTGTTTCATCTTGCCGATATTGTTCAAACTAAAGATTTAATTAAAATTATGTCTTTAATTTTTAAACTTGATAATGTTTCTTCTTTCTTGGTAGAAAGAAGTTTTAAAAAAACACACTGACGTTTACAAAGGGTAATACCAACCACCAAAGGATTGTGGAAGTCCTATTGTAGATATTAATAAAGGCTTTCACTGTTTTTGACATATCGAGTTGCCTGACAAACTGATAAGTCGGAAATTGATAACTCGGAATATAATGCGAAACCCCTCATCTTGACAGAAGAATTGACAGCGCAATTATTTTCATCATTTTTAGGAAACGGAACCTCCTAACCAACATTTAAATGTGTTTTAAGATTTCATGTGACAGTATCATTTGAAATGCAGAAAGGTAGAGTTTGCATATACTTTGAATTCAATTTTGGAACAAAGAGCTGGTTGTAATTAGAAAAAAGGCGAGATTTAACCCGTTTTATTTATTTATATTAATTTATACTTATTTATTTATATATATTAACATTGTATACATTATTTTTTATTTATGTTTCTTATTTTCACACTTTTTAAAAAAGGGGAAAATCTCAGCATTTTTTCTAATTTTAGTGTACTATATATACAAAAATAATTCAACAATACATTTTATACTTTTGCGATACATATTTGTGTATAAATTACTACTATATATCTTACTGATGAACAGTTACTGATTTTCATTTTATTTCAGAAACATTATAGGAGTCTGTACAGTTTCAATTAAAAGTATTCTAAAATGGATGTAATGAAATAAAAAGGAAAACTCGTTAAAACCATACTTAAAAGCTTTTACGAGTTTGCCTTTTTATCTACTTTATCCATTTTAGCATACTGCATCAGTGCATGGAGCACTCTGTCTGACTCGATCTGATATATATATCTCAAGAATTTTGCTAAAAATAGCATCCCTCGTCAGAGACTTGTTTTGATTAAAGGAGCGGAAATCGTTCAAACTTCGCGTTAACGAATGGTACGGAACAAAACTAGAAAGGACTTTTGATACACGTTATCACTTTTTGTCATTCGCGTACATTCAGAACGCTGTTGTTTCCGAAAGATTAGTAATTATTGACTTTGCTGCCACCTTCATCTAAATACAAATAATAAATGGCGCTGTCACATGCCAAAGAGAAACCGTTTTGCCACTTCGCAACCGAGTGCAGCGCTCATTTTTTTCTCAAAATGATAAACCTGTGTGTACACTTCCTTTTAGATCAGATAAAAATAACCTAACCGAACATTGTAGCAAGCGACTTTTCAGGTATCGCGTTTGTTTCGATTATATCTGAGATTCGGCTCCCTTATTCTTTCCTTAATTCCAAAACTGGTACGTTTTAACTGTGTTGTCTCTTAGTTCAGTATTTGTGGTTTATTCAAGCTTTTTACAGGCCAGCGCATACTTTTAATGTTACTTTCCTAATTTAAATAAATACATGAAAATTAAAACTCTAAGAAAACTAATATTTAACAACTACAATTGCAAAGTCGGCCAACCGGCCCTTTCGCACAAATCTGAGGTGAAAGGTATTTTCTGGTCGCAACGCGTACTGTACGGTGGTCTTAACCACACGGTTATGGATAAGCTGGACGAACGGATTTCCCTCACTTACTCCTCACTGAAAGAAGTAAGTTCTTCACAAGAAACTCTCCTATTGTCTCTGTTTTAAACTGAATCTTTATCCTTTACTGCTCAGTTTAAGATAAAGCACTGAAGAAACTAGTACTGAAGGCTCGTTATTTGCGCTACTTTTCATCTTTTTCCCGCTTTCAAATGTGGTTTTTCGGAACTGCTTATGACAAACATCAATTATCTTCCCTCTTAACTCATCTCTGCCCCTCTTCCATTTAAAGTCCATTTTTAACTTATTACTGTACACTCCTATTACGTCCAATAAATCAAGTAATTGTTACTTCTTCCATGTTCTCAGAGAGTTTTTTTCGACGTGAACGCCATGTTTACCAATGATTTGATATTTTTGTGTTTTTCTGATATGAAATTCTCTCGTTCCAGGCTATAACAAACAGTTAAATCAGCAATTCCAACTACTTTGGTCAGCAACTTTCACCGTATTTTTCAGAAAAACGTGTAAACAACCAGTGTAAATGAAAGTCGATTGTTCAAAGCCCGATTGGTACTAGTTCTGGGTGGTTGCACTTCCAAAAGAAAAACAATTATTCCTTTTTGTTGAAATTCGGTTTCTTTATTGAACAAAAGATCTTGATTGAACGTTGTTTAAATAAACAACTGATAGCTAGCTTTCTTACATTCATGCGTTTTTCATTTTTTTCTCATTCTAACTTTGCAAAGCAAAAAAACCTTTATTTTTAAACATCTTTTTCTGCAAGTCATCTTGTTCGTAATTAATGTTTTTCACAGTTCTCTGTCTTACTGATAAAAAAAATGTTAGTTTGAAGCTGAGCGAGAATAACAAAGATTACTCACTAACCCAAATGAATCGAAGCACACGCTACCTGCACACAAATGAATCCTGCTATTTTGCATTTCCAATTCGAGATGTCAGAAGCGCAAATTTGGTTGTAAATCTGATTCCCAAGTTCTTCATAAAACAGTATTAAATAAAATGCAATAAAAGAGTATTGCCGGCTACACAGCAATTACAAATACTTGGCTAATCAGCAGTGACAAAATGTTACGTTAGGAATGACCCCGTCTAAACCCGACACCCTTTGTAGGGGAAGAGGTCACAATCAACAACGTCGACGTTAGTCAATATTTATGTGGGCTTTTTTAAGTTCCCCGAGAGAACACTGAGAGACCGTTAGAGAACTCTGGGGGGGGGGGGGGGGGGGGAGGTTT
>JAOBRG010339693.1:0-14644 GCA_027574985.1 Umimayanthus nakama | reverse complement strand
GGGGGGGAGAAGGGAGTTAGGATATGGGTGTTTGACGATTGAGTACGCGAAATACTTTATGTCCCACTAATACTAAATAGACAAAGTAGATATTTTCCCAACCGAATAATAGTGCAGTATGTCGAGCTTTTCGAGCATTTTTTTGCTTAAGAGTGCTACTACGAAGAAAATAAGGCGACTGCTCGCAGACTATTTAGGCTGCTGGAGACCAGAGGTAAACTTGCTGCTCAGGCAAACTAGTGGCAGATTTAAAGCTAAAAAAAGCGAGAGGTACCTCTGGCACCCAGAGTAGCTACTGCAGGAACTTGTTTCAAAATATTTTAAGCTCCTCCCCCTCCCCCCATTCACACTAGTCAAATGGTCCGTACATTAGAATTAACAGAACAAAACAAAACTTACCTTCCTTGGGAGCTGACTAAAAGTGACAAAATCTTCTAGAAATATCAACACGTTCACAACTTCACTTGGGAGTTCATTTGCTCGCACACTGTGTGAAGAAGGCCATTGTTAAGGACCAATGAATCTTACAATTAATTCTAACACGAACGTACAAACAACGATCTTATTCACCTCACGTGTGGCATGCAAGTTTATTTGCAGACGAAAATTTTGAGAAGATAGGCACTGGTTGGCTGGAACAACCATACTCTGAGGTTCATAAAAAACCGGAGGGGGGGGGGCGCTTCAGAGATTTTGAAAAGTTATTAAACGGGAATAAAAAAAACGGGAATGAGCGAAAATAAAATATAAAAGAGAAGGGACGAAAATAGGGTTATCCTTAAACACTTCATTTACTTCGCTCAACATCGGTATTTCTAGTATATTGCGGAGCCGCTTACAGAACGAAATGCCAACCATCTTAGATCTTCGAACAAACGCCGCGGCGTTTTTTAAATTTCTCATGAATTAGGTGCGGCGTTTATTCGAAAGCGGCGTTTAATCAGGGGTGGCGTTTATTCAAAATGCTATTTATTTTTTTTAAACAACCAACCGTAACTTTATTTTAAAAAGTGGAAAAAAGATGCAGTTTTTTGTCTGGCTGTACCGGTCAAGTTTTGCAGTTTTAAAACTACTGACAGTTTGTCGCACTTGTAAACGCGTGAGAAATCAAACTAAAATCGATGTTGCGGATATTTGTTTGTACCTTCCAAACTTTAAACTATGATTATCTTATCCTTTTTTGTTTGTTTATGTACCTGAAACATTGGATGCGTTGATAAACGTTTATAAGTTAATAAACAGGGCTGCTAGTTGTTGCATTACACTATAATTACTTTCTTTTGCTCAATACTCGAATAAACGCCGTATCCAGGGCGCAGCGTTTATTCGAGGGCGGCGTTTATTTCTAAAATATTTTAGCTCTCAGGTGCGACTCGAGAAATTGGTAAAGAGGGGAGGGGTCAAAATAAGTCTGCAAAAATCGAACCTGAGAGTCGGGGCTATACGAGCCAGGCAACCAGATTTCTGTTTGGACTGATGTGTTTATATGAGAGAAATGCAAGAAAAATTAAGTTGATAACAAAAAAACAAAACAATTGATAGTGAGTAAAAAAATAAGTAAATAATCCGGCAAGTAAACAACTTGAACAAACATACTTATTTTATAACAGCGACATCAACAAGACACCTGTTCACGTCGAATAAAAACTACTCTGTTGGCTCACAGTTGATAACAAAAGCGTGGCATCTCTTGAAGGAAAGGAGAGATTAAAACCTTCTGAAACAAAACTTTCATGGCCAAAAAACAAACAAAAGAACAAACAAAAAAAGTCAACTTACTTAGATGCAGTGGCCTCCACCACAGACCTGATGTACTGCCCACAGCAAGCGAAGAACTGATCCGTTGACTCGCTGTGAAACTGTTTCAGTACTGTGATCATCCCCATCAGGAACGGTGCGCTGTCAAATTGATCCTGGGGTCGGCGGGCCACCATGGTGCCTGGAATGAGCCCCACATGTATCGTGTAAAGCATGATTTATACAAGGGTTGTTTTCTTATTTTTTCATATGGAACACACCAAACAATAATATTATTCCGATGAAGGTCGGCAAGAATCACTAGCTGCCAAGACAGAAAAAGCGTAATTGCTCAATTATTTCCTTCAATACATGTCTTTAGATGAGCACGTTATTATGTTTAAGAACAAAAACCAGCAGTCAGGCTGTTTGATATTGTATCTTACGAAATAAAGACATCTTTCCATTAAAACAGAAAGTATTTGTCTGTCTTAATTGCGCTAATTTTCTTTTTCCAAAAACTGTGCCTTCAATTTCACCCTGTTTTGTAGAAGCAAAACTGTCAGCAGCTTCACACCACGTAATTTTTCTCGATGATAGTTTTCTTGTGCGTTAAATTATAGACACGGAAAAATTAGGTAATAAGGGTAATGCTTCTGTTTAGCTCTCTGTTTCAACTAAAGCGACGTTACATGCTTCGAGTGAGGAGATCACGAAATACGCCCGGTTGGGAAACCGAGTTTTAATTTGAGTTGCCTACCAACACTCTTGGTGTAAACCAGCTTGGGCAGCTGAGCGACCGCACATAAGAAATTCATCACAGCAAAGAAGGGATATCGCTTTGTTGTAACGTATATCTGAAAGGAGGATAAGTTAATAACGGTTTTAATAACAACAATGGTTTATCAGCAAATACAAAGCCAAATATTGGCTCTTCAATACTAAATACTATCTACTTCAATACCAAATACTATCTATTTCTAGCACTGGTCTGAATTGGATTGAAAAGATCAATAGATTTATCACGAGTTAGAGGTTTCAGGAGTATCTTAATAAGAAAATAACTTGTAGGCTATCGGGAGGAAACTTAAGCGGTATTTCTCGTACCTTGGTCAGCGGGTTGTGTATTCCGGCTGTTTCTAGATAGGTTGCAAGTTCGAACATCAGAAGGTTGTCCTCTTTGGGGTAGGGTAAGGTCGGGTCCTGGTAGTGAGCTTCTACGTCCTTCAGTAGCGCTCTGACAGGAAAGAGAATACATAATCATAATTGTGTATTCCAGTACTTACCCCCTCCCCTCCCCGTGCGCTCTAGCAGATAAGAGGTTGCATCTTCACAATTGCATTCCGGTACTTACCCCTCCCCTCCCCGTGCGATCTGACAGGCAAGAGATTGCATCTTCACATTTGTACTTCTGTATTTACCCCCTCCCCTCCCCGTGCGCCCCGGACTATTCTGCAATCTTGCGCTTACACACTTGATTTCGCCGAGACTGGACCCGCTCCACGGCCCTCCCCCTCCAAAGCTGTTGTGATGGACGATGATTTCTTATTCCAAGCCATAATCTTCCAAGCCATAATCTTAAATGTATACGCCAACAAAAGCATTCTGTATTGAGTTTATCCCCAGTTCAGAATCTAACCACAACAAACATAAGCGCAAACAACCACAACTGACCAACTTTTGATGTACTCACTCGTTAAAAGACTCAAGCGCACTCGCCAGGATTTTGGAGTCGAACTTGCAGGATGTATTTAGCTCGTTAGCGATTTGTCTTCTGATGAGCTGCATTTGCCCAACCTGAAGAGGAGAATTTAACCGGTAAGCAAAATCATTTGGTATCAAAATATGTTGTTTTCTCCATCCCAAGCACTGATGGAAACACAAAACAAAACTTTTCGTAAGATAAACGCGCTTTCGATCGTACGGTCGTGCAAGACCTGATGATTATCGTATATGATCGAAAACACTGGTACCATAAATGTTTAACTTTTCTCAGACAACTTAACAGTTTTTACTTTATTTGGTTAAATGATACACAAACCAACACATTTTCCATACTTTGTTTTCCTTCATAAGTAACGAACACAGCAAAACAAAACAAAAACTGGAAAAAGAAACTGGCAAACTAGCCAGTCTGAATTTCTGTCTTTTTCTGGTTTCTTATTTGTTGATTTGTTAAAGCTCAGTGGCCGTAAAACTCAGTTGGCCATTTGTAAATTAGTTTATCATATACATAGACACAGTAAGTCTTTTGATAGAAACAGAGATTCGTATTTTCCATATTTACGATATTTTTCCCTAAAACATCGAAAAGTAATAAAAAAAACCCTTTAGGATATTATAATTTCCGTAGATTTTGTGAAACACCCCGAAAACGCGTGTATTTTGTCGGTACAGTATAACTGAGGAGCATAGTTTTACTTCGATAACTTGCTGATATGAGTTCTTTTTCGGTGTGTATATACCTTCATAATCGCTTCCGTGTACATGGGCCACAGCTTCGCACATTTCTGGATGGCTGGTGGGTACACTCGGTACGGGCTAGCTGTATATAAGAAATTTTAAAAAAAAGAATAAAATTGGGACACAATATTTTCACTGATGCCTTGCTGCATCACTAGCGACTCCAAGTAATAGTAGTAATACGGTTTCTGCCTTAAACTTGGGTGTGAAGCTGACATTTCTATCGTTAATTCCTCGTAAGAACAAGTTCAGTAGGAGTTGATATGGTACGTTTTTTGCAGTCAGGTTGCTCGTTCTGTTGGAAGAGAAAGCGAAGTTTAAACTTCGAGCTTCAGCCTTTCCTCAAGAGCGTACTTCAGAAAACATGCCCCCAGAATACGGTATATAGTTTAACTTAACTGTTAGCAAGTACTGCTACCTTACAATTGAGTAAAATTATGTAGTATAATCATTTTTCTAAAAGCTTACACGGTTGAGAAGAAACTGTGAAACTGGGGCTATCATTACTCAGCGCTAAGAAACACCTCTCGCCTTTTTTTCTTATTTTTTTGCACTTTATACCTTACTAAAATCCAATTAGCGCCTTTAAAAACCAAAACTACACCCAGATTGCACCGATAAAATCAGTATTCACATAACATACAGACCGTGCTTACCTACTAGTCCTTGGACCGGGGTGAGCGACTGGGAGAGAGCAGTTACAGTTTCGACGACTACTTTGTCCTTCAACGCTCCTTGGATCAAAGCGATAAATTTCTGAAGTACAAAGGGAAAATGGTCAAAATCTGAACAGAATTGAAACAGGGATTACTACTGTAATTTCCTTGAGTGGTTTTACTGCAAATAGCGTTGACTCGCGTGAGTCGAATAATGAAAAAGGCTGTCAGGAAAATTTATCCTACATAGAAATAAAGTAGCAAAATAAGTAGCTTCGTCCCCGGGAAGCAGTCAGTGTGATACAGTTCAGTGTGGTTTATTCGCAATATCTTGGGCATTGGATAACCACGTGCCGATCACCAGGGGGCCAGAATCTACATCAATATCCTTCACAACAATGAAGTAACATGACAAAGTAAACTCATCCCCAGGCAGACTCTAGTTGTGATTCAGTTTAGTGCAGTTACACAGAAACTCAACACTTGGTAACCACGTGCCAAAAACCAAATAATTGTCTGCTTGGGACCAGATTTCTATCGATGTTCCTGTAATGTATTACCAATTACGATAGAGACCAACTCGAAACTTACCGAGTTACATGTAAAAAACGTTACGGATACATATATAGTATAACTGAAACAAGGAAGACCTGATTTAAACAGGTCTACACTTGCTACATATAATAAACCACACTGAACTGTACCACCATAAGCCTCGTATAAAGATTTGATATAGATAGATATTGAAATAGACGAACAGGTGAGTGGGTATGGATAGGTTGATAGATAGAAAAACTGGGTGATGCAATCATAAGTATGATGAATAATTTAATTGAGACATCTTTGTATTTGACTAATCCTATTTACGGTTGATGGAAAGATCTGAGACCTGACTGTCTGCCTGTCTGTCTAGACACAAAGACAGTCAGACAGAAAGTTTGATGGATTGACAAATAGAAAAAAGAGGCAAAAATGGACAGACATGCAGCATAGATGGATAGATAAAAAGATAGAAAGAAAGAGAGACAGACAGACAGACAGAGACACAGACAGACAGAGACAGACAGACAGAGAGACAGGGACAGGGACAGAGAGAGGGGGAGAAAGAGACAGACAGATAGGCATAGGATAGAAAGATCATTTATATGGTTGTGGTTACCATGCTAACCAATTAAACACCATGTGGTTTCGATTGGTTGAAAGTAGAGAGATAGTTCTTTAATATATGTTCCAAATATCAAGTCAATCAGATGAAGGTTTTCAAAATTCGAGGGAAGGGGTCCGATTTAACACCCCCTCCTCCACCCCTTACGCCTTCGTTTAAATTTTTTAGTCTTAGGCCTTCTACGGTTAATCAAGACCACTTAGTACAATACAACACTGACAGTTTACCTGTAACTCTTTGACGATCATGAAGGAGAGCAGCTTGTCGAGCCCAGTCAGTCCAAACGTGCCCACACTCTGCTGCAGCTTTCTCAGCAACAGAAGATTCATCACCTCTTGTTTGGTGCGACTGTCGTACCAGGCCCCCATCTGGTCGATGTAGCACGTGCTTCTACAGACCACGTGACAAGGGAGAAGGATATATTAGTCCAAAGATAAGCGTAGTTCTTGTCAGACATTCTTAACAGATGTCGGTTAGAACTACTACTCTCGTGCTCAAAATAATGGAGGGGGTCAAATTAACCGGGGGGGGGGGGTGGCTTTAAGGATTTTGAAGAATTATTAAACGGGAGAGGGGTCAAAATAAACGGGGTAGGGGGTGGGAAAATATAAAAGAGAAGCGACAAAAATAGGGTTTTCCTTAAACACTTTATCAATTTGGCTTAACATCAGTATTTCTAATATATTGCAGAGCCACTTAAAGAAACGAAACACCAACAGTCTATGCTATTCTTATGGACTTGTTTGTATTCTCGCAAGAAATCTGAAAATTTAAAAAACAGGGGGGGGGTAAAAATAAGCTGCGGATGGGTCTCCTATAATCACGAAAAAAAATAAACGTCTCCCTCCTGTTTATTCTGAGCATGAGAGTATGCTACATACTAGTGGCCTTACGGACGACGCTTTTGGCTGTGAATACAGTAAAACCCCGCGAGTAAGAACCTAAATTTTAAGAACCTGTTAGGCTAAAACTTACCAGTTATACCCCCTCTATGTAAGAACCTATTTAGCCTAAAATTTAAAATCAGGTTCTTAATATTTCAAATATAACCATTTTTGTAGAAAACAGTGGGCTGACATAGAGACACCTACAAATGAGCAATATTTTAGTTATCACTATCATACAATGTAGACAGTAGACACTGGAGGGGGAAGGGTTGAGCATTCTCATTTGATTTAGTAAGTATTAATTAAAATAACTTCTACTTGTTTATGGAAATCATGAATTTTAATTGTCACTTGGTCGTTATGCATATTGTGCATTGGAGAAGTCTGAAAACTACCAAAAATTGACTATCAGTGCTGATAAAAAACTTCATAGAAATTAAGAACTTATTAAGGACCTAATGACCCTAGAATTTTGTTACATACCATTTATGTAAGAACCTGTTTAGCCTAACTTGCAAAATACAGGTTCTTACTCGCGGGTTTTTACTGTAAATGAAACTGCAACGGTGGCTGATCTGAAATGTTTTTGTTGTTGTTTCTTGACCTTATTGTCGGCAATGACATAATGTAACATCTGGTGAACCAAGCACAGAATACTCACTTGATATCTGTTATTCGCAGTATCTCACGCGCTAGGCGACCGATGAAGTTTACTGACTCGTCAACAGGTGGAAACTTTGGGATTGGAATCGTGGTCGACTGGTAAATGGATTGCCAGTCGTGTACCTGTGGTGCAAACCAACAGCACGTCAAAGTGTAACAACGCGTGTTATGAACAAGTGTTAAAGCAAAGCAGCAACGTAAAACCGATTGTGTGCAATATCACACCACTGTTTCACCTTGGTTCTCAGGAAGCTGTTGCATTCTTGCTCCACATTGTAGTTGATAATTCGGGACATTTCCTCCTGCCAGATCTTTAGTCCGTAGATGTTAATGTAGTCCTGGATGTACTCAAACGATCTTCGGAACCCATCCATTCGCTCACCTAGTTGGGCTAGTCGGCCGCCAAGTTCACTTTGCTGAAACCAAGAATTCAAAGGAAATAACTACAGCCTCAACATACCTGTGCCTTATCTGCCTTTAGCCTGCCGCGTATTCTTCAAACTAACAACTGTGTAAAACTTCCTCACGATCTTCAACGTGGTAGTTCTCTTTTTCAAAGATAAAGTTCCTGGTTCTCTCTATTGTTGACGAGGGCAGGACTTCCGAAAACTGGTGATGCACGCAACAGAAAGAACGAGGAAAAAGATCGTGGGAAAGTAGAACGACCACAAGAAGATGGTTTAAGCAGCCATGATAGGCAAGCTGAAGACTCGGTCAAGTCGAGTTTCTCACTCGATGCTACGGACGAGCGTATATCTCGACTCAAAAAATATCTCCCTGGCCCCCCTAAGACGACCATATTGTAGACACATGTAGAAAGTCGCCAAATGAAAATATGGTAAATATCGCTAGATTTGTACTTCTACAAAGCGATTTTCATAAAAAACAGCATAATTTCATCTAGAAAACAAGATGCAGAAAGAACTTGACGAACCTTAGCTCTTGGGTTGAAAATGAGTCCGTTGTGCAGCGCGACAGCCACCTGTCTGACCAACTCCTTGCGAATCCCATCCTCCAACAGCTGCTTAGGATCAACCTAAATTCAAAATGGGAGGAATCTCTCAATATTTCATGGGCGGGTTTCGTTCCATTTCTGCGGCTATAGCTCGCTTGGAACAGTCACTTCTGCTCTGCACAGGTTCCCTAAGTGTTTTTCAAAGGGAGTCAGAGAGCAAGCGAGAGAACTGAAAATATTGGAGGACCGGGAAAGAGAAAGATGAGCGCATGGGGTCGTTCCTTGTCTCTCCAAGATCTTGGCTGAGGCGAGGAGAAGAAAAATGTACTATACTTGACTGTACCTTGCTTTTGTGGTTTATTTATTGCTTTAAGAGTAACTATCTGTATTTGTTAGCCAGATGTCTGTGTTCTGTGTTGTGCTTGTGTCTATTGCGCGCGTGTGTTCCGACCTAATACTTTATTTAATTCAATAGCAGTAAGCCGGCTACCCAGTCCTTAAAACATTATACTGTTATTTTACACATGTACTTCGTCATTCAATAAAAAAAGTGTTAACAAAGTTGTTGCTGTACATGTTGCTGCCGAGTTACTAAACTGTCAGAGACACATCTGCTATCTGTCATCCGAAAGACGCGAGTTATATTCCTAATAGTCCTATACTTTAATTCAGTTGCACCCTAGATTGTCATATTTACCTTCTCTGATGATCACATGGGTTAACTGATTGCTATGTAGACATGAGTATTTTAATTGAAATTAAATAACTTGTAAAATTCCCGGGGCCGTAGTGGCGGGTTTTCTAAGTCCACACCAGCGAATACGTTTCTTTAAGAAGACTTTTGTAAAGTTTAAAAACTTACAAAAGCTTCCGCAGGCTACCGAATTTCCGAAACTTCAAAAGTTGTCAAAAGCTTCTAAAGGTTACAAAAAAATTCCTACGATTTTCCAAAAGTTTTTTGGAAAGTGTTAAAAACTTCCACAGGTAACCGAAATTTCCGAAAATTTTAATTCTGCATGTTACAGAAAACTTATAAAGGTTTCCTAAAAATTTTAGTTACTGAAAAATTCCAGAGGTTTTCCGAAAGTTGTCAAAGGCTTTTCGAAAATTCCGCACTAGCTATATGCACTCTCGTAAAACATTGTTTTTGTCACTCGCTTTTTATCACTTCATGCCGCCGTCAATAATCCTTTCTGTTTTAGTGGTGAACCTTTTCTTGCCTTAATAATTCCCACCAGCGTGGTTTTCATCATCAGAATCCCCTCAGTGAAGACTGAAATACTGTGTGTCAGCCGAGCAATCTGATGAGTGAAACAAACAGCAACGTTGTATGGTGTTATAAGTTGTTTTCCAGAAACAATTATGTGTTACATCTTGTTTTTTATGGCAATAGCAAATAGTATTGATAATAATGATAAAATATACTTAAGTCATGTTGTTTACCACGGAGCGTGCGCTGATTGTTCAGCTTCATATATTGGCGAATCCAGCCGAAATTTCGAAACCAGAAAACAAGAACATGCGGACACCACTAAACAATCTGAGCCTGCACGCCACCTTCGCCAGCATCCACGCCACCATTTTAATTGGTGAGTCATCACAATTGCTCACCCTTTGGGAATTAGAAGAATTTATGGAATCCATGTTCATTGCCAAATTCCAACCGTGTCTGATTAAACAAGTTCACGCCTACACCCTAAACCTATTCCCAAAGGGGATCACATAACATATAAACACAACCAAGCTTCCAAACTGTACAAGACCTGATGATGATCAGAAGATCGAAAACGTTTGCCGTCCTTTTTTTATGCAACAATTTTTTTTAATCTTAAGTACAACCAATCAATTTTACCTGGCGTGATGATACACAATAATGATGATGATGATAATAATAACAATAATAGTAATAATAATAGTAATAATTATAATAGCAAGAATAACAGCAAGAAGAAGGTTAAGAAGAAGAAGAAGAAGAATGACAAGGCAGTCACGGTTATAACACTGGTTATAGGTATAATTGATGTTAAAATATTAATAACTCCATTTATGTGTCAGTTGTGTTCTAGCAGAACAAAAGACACTTGCATTGATGTAAAACAAGTTAATATCAAAAGTACTAACTGAGCATAATCGAACTTTTTTATTGACAATGCAACCCTCCGATCTTTGGTGAACGACTCTTACGTTTGCTAAAATATTAAATGGAGGTACTCTTCTGGTCGTATTTAAAAGCACTGACATTGTAAATATCCTTTGAAAAGAGAACTTCAAACACTTAAATAAGATTTAGCCAACTTTGCCGCATTGACAAAGTTCGGGCAAGTTGTCCTTGTCAATTGATGCACTAAGTTCCCCGGAATAAGACCCGCTCAGCTTACACTGTATCTTTCATCGAACTGTGCGTACTCTCTCAGTTTGTCCTTCTCCAGTCTCGTGGGTACCTAACAACAAGCAAAGAAGACTTCATGTATGAAAACACATAATACGACGGGTGCCGCACATCAAAACACCACGACACAAGATTTATTACTTCAGGAGAAGAAAATATCAAGTTTAAAAACAAAAATGGAAAGGAAGAGATACAGTACAAAAGGTAAAAAACGTTTCGATGGCATGTCCCGAAATAAAATATAAATAGCACGCAAGCGTAGCCTATGACGCCTGCCATAATGTGTGTAGTATATGAAGCGCGTCAACAGGAAAAGGGTCTCCTGAAGCATGTCAAAGAAAATAAAAATTACTCGTTGATTTTCTCCATGTTTCACGCTATTTATAGATGATAGTTCGATAATCTTTTCACGACATGCAAACTAGGATAGTATTTTAAGAGAAAAGCTAATAAAAGAGACGAGAAATTCAACTGAGCGAAACGCCGTATGAAGTTTTTTTTTCACTGAATATTTTGGCTTCTGCGCAAGGTCTGGCTCTTTTATAATAGCATATTGGATCGATGATCAAAAATTTGATTTATTATAATTATTATTATTGTTATTACTATTATTATTTTTATTAACACTATTATTAATAGTATTATTATCATTATTATTATTATTATTGTTGTTATTATTATTTTTATCATTATTATTATTATTATTATTTTAATATTATTACTGTTATTGTTAAATGTATCTTGGGGCGAACATTATTTTCTCAATAGTTAGAAAGACGGTCACAGAAGGAGACAAGACCCTTACAGTGCCAGCTATTTGACCGCAGTAGATTTTAGACAAATTTGTCAAAGTTTTGTTCAAAGGACCCTCGGTTGGTGAACGCTTTTTTTCTTATATAAAACTTTAGTATTGTCTTATGTCGCTTTCAGTTTATCTGTTGTCGACGCCCGAAAGAAGTGGTGCTGACCAGTTTAAACGGAAAGGTCCAAGGTTCGCGTGTATAGTTTTTTTCCGCCACAACTCTCCGAATTCCCGCGCTTTGGCCAATCAGAACGGGAGAACTCAGCCGCTCTAGATCTGATCCAAGAGTAGGGCAATTTATTGCGCTCCATTTAAGAACTGAAAAGTCTGCATTAGCAGATAAAATAGATATTTCTGTTTACAAAGCTAACGCCAAAAATCAAGTAAACTTTTAGCGCGCGGACTTCTTCAGAGTGACGTAAATTTCTTGCATTACCAGGCCTAAATGGCTTGGCAAAAAACACCGGCTGAAAATGAACAAAGGGGAGCCAGGTACTGTCACTGCAAAATGTCACATTCAAGGTTGCCACTATTAACTGGATGTGAAACTCAAGGACTTTTCCAGGACTTTCCAGGATATTTACGAACAAATTCAAGGACCTTCTGTACCAAAAAAACATGTTGTTTCGTATGTTAAATCAAAAATAACCTAACAGAGTTTGCTTCTTTGCAAAAATCAAGCCTCCGTTCCTGTTTTCATACATTATTACGTTGAAGGTGTAATGCTCGGTTATGACAAACAGCTCAGTTTCATTATTTTTGTACAGTTTAAGCTAAAAAAATTTTTCGATCCAGGATTTTCAAGGACCACAACACAAATTCAAGGACTTTCCTGGGCCTTGAATTTTTTTGCCAATTCCAGGATTTTCCAGGATTTTCAAGGACCGTGACAACACTGCACATTTTATAATGGCCTGCTGATGTACTATGTATAATACAGTTAATCGCAAATTGGTCACCGTGAATGTAAATCGTTTGTTGTAAAATTGCAAGAAATTAAAACTGCCGGCACTACGGACTATATGGCAAAGGCAACACCAAATTCTTATCTAAAGCAAAAGTGTTTTTAGCATTTAATCCGTCTTACCTCCTTAAGTTGATTGGTTTGCAGCTGAATGATTTGTGCCAGTAAACCAAACATTGTCTCAGGAATAATCTGCAGAATCTACAACACGAAATAGAAACAGTTTGAGATACTGTCAAGCACGAATCAAATGACAAAACGGCCAGTGCCTTGCAGTTAACTTCAAATGTTCATACTCGTTCACGATTACTTTCAGGATTTTCTCCAGTTCGCTAAAACCTGGTTTTGTTATAATACGTTGAGCATTCAAGCGATCTGGATGACTGTATGGAAACACAGCTGCGGCGACTGGGACAATCAGCAAAGGAACCAAACAATCGGGAGAATTATATGGAAACACTACCGGGGTGACTGGGGCATTTGCGAAATTACTGTTTGGAAAAACTGCTTGGGTAAATGAAACAACTGGCAAATGGTCCAAACGATGGGGATGATTACATTATGTCACTGAAATACTGCTGGGATGAACGGGACATTTGGCAAAATAGAGAACTGTTGCATGGTACACTGTTGGGGTAACAGGGGCCAACCAGCAACTGTTGGGGCGACTTCGACGATCGGCAAAAGATCTCAATGATCAGGACAAGCGTGACTGTTGGATAGCCATTATGTAAATATCTCAACGATAAGGATGATATTATACAATCATTAAAATCATATGAAAATCGGATCTTTAAAATAACTATTCAAACCTTGGTCGAGCTGGACGACTGTATAAAAACCTGCTTGCGCTTAAGGCAAATACTAGTTAACATCTACCACTTCCACAGAGCGTGGTTCATACTTGTGAAATGATAATGCACTACAGGACAAAGATTGTTTGCTGATAGCGAGTGGATGTTGCACCTTTCATCCCTGCACAGGACGCCGCATATTCTGAGTGTTGGTCAGTCAACTGGAATCCTACGTGTACAGCTAGCAACACATAAATTTTGGACTTAAAGACTTTTTAAGGCTTGAATATTTAAGACCTAATTTTTTCAACCTTTTATTCGAAAAAGCACAATACGGGCCAACTAATGTTAGCTGCGGTAACTTCTTTTTTTGATACAACAATACTGGAACAAAACAAGGAAAGAAACGAAACTCTTGCACATTTGATGCGTGACGTGGGTCGTCCGCTGAAAGAAAACTTGTAGCAGCTGCTGCCTGCATCGAAGGCTGAATGAGCGAAGCGAAATGAAAGAGATGATAAATAGTTTCTTGAATTCCAACAACAACAACAACAATCCTTTATTTGTACCTTTGGTAAAGTTTAAAATTTTGTTTTCACAACTAAATGGTAGACATGAACATTTGTTGGTACGGGCCCCCTAGAATGGCAGAGCCAATCGAGCTAGGGTGCGCTTAAAACGTTCAACGACAAGGTTTTGGATCAAAGAAGAATTACTCAATTTTGGTTAACATTGGATTGCTGAGTCAAAGAAAAAGCGAACAATAGATAGGTAAACAAAGCATGTTTCACGTCAAGGCGTGTTGTTAGCCGGAGTTGTTAGAGGTTAGGGAATGTGAGGTGAAAGAATGTAAAGACGCTGGCATGTAAGAAGAAACTAAAGAGTTGGCAAGTCTTTGTGGTCTTTTTGTCGCGGATCATTTACTTTCAGAATAAGGCTTGCTCAGTCGTGATGTGAGTTGTTAATAGTATAGGCCGACCTTTGAGGAGTTTGACGAGCTGGGGTATCCAGTCTCTGGGGAGTGCCTTTTGGTTTGTTTAAATATGAGATGGATAAAGATTCATTGTGAGAAAGAGGTAGAGTTTGTTACCAAGGAGTCGCCCTCTACTCTGAGAACGAAAGATCCCATTGGATAAAAACACAATATAAATAACCAAAACCTAAAGACT
>JAOBRG010339692.1:9918-29557 GCA_027574985.1 Umimayanthus nakama | reverse complement strand
CTGTTGTTGTTGTATTAAATAAAGGTAACAACGACCCTGTCTACAGTCCAGGATAAATGAACAAGAGTGATAATACCACAACTTTTTTAAAGGATCGTCGAACGCATTTCACTAATCTGTGATTACTTCTAGTTATAGTAAGTGGAATCCCCTTTTGCCTTGGATACAAAAAAACCTTGTTTCACCTTAACCGCTAAGGCTGCATACATTTAGATAACAAATATTAATCTTCCTTTTTGTCAAATATGTAATTTTGTTTTGTTTTGCTTTTTTTTTCCCCAAATCTTATGTTAAGTTGGCATGTAAAAGTAGATATGACCGGTTTAACTATTCTAGGGTAAGGATCGTGAAGCATCTCAATGTATCAACTTCCCGACTGGCTAACTAAGCAATGACAGTAGTACTGTCCTTGAACTTATTATCATGAAAACCTGACCATCAGAAACAACGGGGCTGTTCTATGAGTGTTCGCTAATTACTCCAGAGCGAGGGTCATTAAGAATCCCCACGCATCTACTCTCTGATGGAGCAATCATACAATGGCACAATAATACAAAAAATTAATTTTTTGCCACACAATGTATTTAAAGCGATTCTGAGCTGCTGGATCCATAAGAGAAGGGGCAAGTAGAAAAAAATGAAAGAAAAGTAAAAACCAAAGCTGTCTTGGCAAACAAAGAACCTTGTTTCTGCATGTATGATTCGGATTCTACTTCTACTTTACAGATTCGGTCCACAATGCAACTTTTCAATCAAACCACGTTCTGCAAATAGAGGACATTATTGCTAGGAAACTCCTGTTTGGCGATCAATTACTAACATTCTTTGATATAAAAAGGGTTTTAATCTGATCTAGCAAAACGATTGTAAGCAATTTGAGCCAACTCCTGGCATTCCAAAGCGGACAAAAATTATCATACGAGAGTAAAGAACTCCCTCAGGTTTACGAAGATTTTGAAAAGCAAAATTCTTAAATGTGCGTCTACTAGCACGTTTGTGCATTTTTACTCCGACGAACTACCAGTCAGTGATTGAAAATC
Source organism: Umimayanthus nakama (assembly GCA_027574985.1). Taxonomy (NCBI): domain Eukaryota; kingdom Metazoa; phylum Cnidaria; class Anthozoa; order Zoantharia; family Parazoanthidae; genus Umimayanthus; species Umimayanthus nakama. The sequence goes on along the minus strand of JAOBRG010339692.1, from coordinate 28,517 downwards.
TAGTTGATTTTAAAATTTTAAAATGTTTTAATCTACATCTTCTAAGCTTAAACAAGAAGTTCCGGTATTAAAAGCGTAGCTTCTGCTCTGCTGGCTCCTGACGCCTCAAAGCTTCAAAAATAAAATTTTGCAATTACACCAAGCTTGATGTGTGTACAAGTCCACTCTTTCTAAGATGTTAAATTTGCCAGACTAGAGTTTCATAGTGTAGTGAATAGACATGTAGTACAGGGGTAGTAGTTGGGCGACGGAGCGCTCCAGTTAAGTGTTGTATAACTTAAGGCCGACTTGACACTGCTTCAACTTTGATATTTTTCATTCAGATAATTCATTATTTATTTCGCGCTGTGAGCAACAAGAAATCAATGAAGCTTAACTGATTCATTCACTCTACCAGTCTTTTTTATAGCAGACATTTCCCATCAAAAGTCTAATATTCCAGAACGTTTTACTTTTAGCCCCAACTGTGTCCACTTACGCAAAGGGTGGTACACAGTGCATGGAACTTAATGTGTTTCTAATATGATCCGTGCGAACTAGATACTTTTTTTCTCAGTTTAGACACGGGTTCGTTGTTTTACAAGCCTTTTGCAGTTCCGGCCTCGCATTCATTTCGAAGGACTTCTAGCAATTGATAGTGGTACTTTTATTTCATTTTGTTGGGGAACCACTGTTGTCAGTGGACAACCATGGAGAAAACGTTCTTTAACTGAACACTGTAACAAGCTGCTCATCAACAGCAAATGAAAATACATCGCGCTCGACAGCAAATGGAAGGCACAATGCAGCTATGTAACGAGTCCAAACGCACTGTTCCTTGACTAATGTAAATGGTATCAAGCTGCAAATCAATTATTGGATAGATTCCAACTTCCTTCATGTCCGAAAACAACACACATAATTACTAAAATTAGTGTAATGTAATCTTTATTACTGTCCACATACTCCCAGGATTTTTTTTAGGATCTTACAGTGATAACAAAATTTCCTGCTTTTTTCTTTGAGATTCTGCAGTGTCTTGGAAAGAGGGCGATCCAGATTCTAAGACTCTTTAGCATAATAACGCAGGCTCAAACGCGAACCCCGTGAAACACCAACACACCCCGACTAAGAACTCTTGGCAAACAGTGTGAAAATATAATGCTATAACTTGTGAGAATAATAACTTTGGCAAACTTACTTTTAGCAAACTACTAATAGTGCTCCGAAACAAAAAAATCTCTATAGGTTTTAAACCTAGATAAAACAATTTACTCTGGCGTATCCGGACAGGTAAAATGTTGCCTTTGGCATTTTGTTTGGGATAAACTGATAAATCTGAAAAAGAATCATCATGCATATGTTCTTCACTATGCTATACTGTATTTGAAACAACAACTGGCGAAGTTCGATGCATTTCGCTCAACTTAACATCTAAATATTGAATAGTTCGCAATTTTACATGTGAAATGTTTATTCAGACTAACGATGAAACTATCGGGTGAAATTATAGAGTAATTTGTCTTTCGCTGTATATATTATTACCACCAAAGCAATGGCAATTGATAGATGACCGCAACAACTACCAACCGAGCTAAAAAGTGCAAGCAGCTGCAACTTTTCTAAGAAAGTAAAAAAATATGCATTCACGAACAGTTTCACACAATAATTGACATCCGTTTGTTCTGTCCAACAGTATCTATGCGAAATATATGTACATTCATAATTTTCCATATGTTTACAATGTCTACAATAAACAACCCAATATAACATGACTACTGTCTAACTAGAAAACCTATATATGGTTACCTTAGACACTAGTTATTTCTGAGCACTCCACTAAATTTAGTTTTGCTTTATCTCTTTTTCCATATACGTAAAAATGAATCTATTTATAGTAATATGTATATAACATAAAATCAACTGTGAAAAGTGAATAAAGTATAGTCTTGTATATTGTACTTATATTGTATATTACTAACTGTAGTGGCACCCATGTAAACCCGATCGATCACCCTGAACCCCCAATCGATCCCAATGACAAAATCTTTTGACAAGTGGAGCCTCTTGGAAAATTCTTTACGCTCAAAATCGCAAAATGCACACTTTCTCCCCAAAAGCAGGAAGATTCCTCAAAGTTTAGCCTGAGCATAAGACGGCACGTTAAACACTTGCGGAGTGAAGGTGCCATGGAATCCATATGGTACATGGTGCTTCAGTTTAATTCGAGCCAACGGTCCTTGGTGGAGGTTCTTTGCATCAAGAACACAGAATTCAGTCACGTGTTTCTTTGGCACGTACAACTGGACAATGACGTAACCATCATCTTCGTCACCAGTCTTCACCGAGTTATAACCATTTCGTGGCACAAACACAGGTTCTCCAATGCACCCATGGGAATACCAGACCTGACGACTGCATCCCTCCGCATCGAACTGCAGGAGATGGGTATTATTAAAAGTCAAGGAACGTTACTTAATCGCCCGGGTGGCGGGCCTTGAGCGGGAAATGAACCCCTTTGTCAATCCCTTATAGTTGGACTGCTGCTCAAGTTAGTTCGTTGACTACGAGGACGAGTTTCACTACGAGTATGACTTCTTGGTTTTTAAACTCGTAATGTTGTCTACAAAGTCTTTTGCATTTCTTGTACTACTACTACCACCACCACCACCACTAGTACTACTACTACAACTACTACTGTTGTTATCTTTATTATTATCATATTATTATTACTATTCTTATTATTATTACTATTCTTATTATTCTTATTATTATTATTATTAACCATGCAACTACTACAACCGCTATACTACTGTTTCAATACAATTAAAATTGCATTTATAACTTGAGATTTTGTAGAGCAATTACTATTTGAGCTCTTAGCATTTTCACATTATGAAAAGTAAATTGTACAAATAAGTATAAAGCCAGAGGCAGTGGAAGGTTGCTGTCACTATTGTTGCAGAACAAGAACTCGTCTAGTCGTTGCACGTGACTCACTCAAACTACCAACACGTACCTTTATACTGCCACCAAAATATCTTAGATTATCCATAACTTTTGTTAAGAAGCAAGGAGACAGTTCTATCAATTTACCTTCACCACATCTCTGTAGGGCAAATTAAACCCTGGTCGATCACTAGCCATCAGATAAGAATATCGTGATCCCAGCATTCCGTGTCGGTACGGATGAACCGAGGGAAACTCCCCACTGCATCTATCAGCCTGGGTTCGGGAGCAGATCTTTGTCTGAAGATCAATCTTGTAATTAAAAACTCTGCCTGGTGAAACAGAAGTGTTGGAGAGCCAAATCTTACTGTCAAATGTCATGTCAAAGTTGGTGTCCAGGCAGATGGCACTAAACTCAATCAGACTTCCTCTCTGTTGGGCAGTACCAAAGTGGAATATCTGTAGGGGTTTAAAGAAACAGTGAAGAACATCTTATGGCTTACAGCTTAGTGATGAAACTGAAACAAATGTATGAGACACAGTTGCTGGTTTACTTACATGACATGGTTCAGTGTCCACAATTATTACTTCTTCACCACTCTTCTTTTTTCGAGGAATTATCACAAACCTTGATGGCATGTCTGGATAGTACCTGGATAAAAAAAAAGGCATATTGGAATCTACAGATTAAAGAAAAGTTTTAATAATAAAAGTATGATGTGCACTGTATGGCGTCATTTGCGCAACATAGAACAAACTCCTCTGACAGGAAAATGGATGTTTGGTGGTGGTGTTGACATTCCTTTTAGCCAATGCGTGTTAGTGAGGCTTACAAGAAAAAGACTAAAGAGATACAATCAAGGTACCATTTGGAAGATAAAAATGAAAAAAAAACTGAACAAATAGTGACATCATACAAGAGAACATCAGTCTGCATCATGGTGTAAAAATAACTGACACTCAAATAACTAAAATATAAACTAAGTGTTTTTCGTTATCTATTTCTGTTTCCATTACTTTTGCAAACTAAAGAGGGGGGCGTTTTTCAGATGGGCGTCTCCTTGAGATTTAGCCCAATCGGCTTCTTTTAAATGATTGTCTGTGTTTGTTTTTCTTTACCAAACGAGTTTTTGTTTTTTTTTAGAAATAACAAATATATTTCGCAACCAAAATGTTGCCTGTTAAGTGTTGCTTCTTTTAAACGTTAAATGGTATTTTAAACTTGAGTTTTGATATTTTCAGAATCACTTTGAAATCCAAACTTTAGATGTTTAACCTGAAACAAACTAGGTATGAGACAAACCTCATCTCTTCTCCAGGTGAACTATAGCCACTCAAAATCTTTATCAATATCCAGGGAGAGCTCTTGACGAAAGGTGTTATGTGGAAGATATAATAATCACGGAGAAGAAGGAAGTCATGCGCATAGTTCAGCTCGTCAATGTGATGAACCTGCTTCTGACACAGCCGCCAGCTGGGGTCAAACTCATAGATAGCCAGACTTCCTTTCTTGGTGAACCCAGGGCGGAGGCTTATGCAGACCAGACGCTGTCAACGGATTGAACAGGAAGTTTACACGTTATATGACTGAACTAATGACTAAACAAAAATCTATAGTTAAACTACTAACTTTCGGTGATTTTTTTAAGAAACTGGGAAATATCAGTATGGGGAAGAAAGCTCAGGCGGCATTCCTTTTGACTAGCCACAGCTTATCCAGGAGTTTAGTGGTCAAACTTCTGTGGCTGCCGCCTATTTTCTTCTTTCGGTTGTTGTAATAACACCTTTCTTAAGCATTTCTGTTTATTGGGTTTGGCTTTAGTTCTTGCAAAATAATTACTAAAGCCGTTTTTGCACTGACCTTTTCAGTTACTGACTGCCTGTAACACTGGGGGGTACTCTAATAATATGGACCATTCATTGAGACTATCCCCACAAAGGTTCATTTCCCATTTTCAAGCTAGAAGTTTTTTTATCTCGTTGTCACTGTTGGCAACATCGAAACTGGTTTTATAACTAAAAAAACTTTATACCGTAGTCGAACTGTATGTTTTCAAAAGTTTATAGAGTTGATAGTTTACTTTAATAAGACATACTGCACAATCGTTAATACGGGTATGACAGTTCAAAAACCAAGATCTTAAAATTTAGGGTGGGTCTTCTTGTACCTTACATTATGGTCAGAAATTGCCTTTTTTAATTGAATGATTTGAAAGTTATTTCAAATGTCAGAAACAGTCCCAACTCAGCTAGTTCTCTGATTTTAATGTCAACCATAGGAGCTCAACTATAATTTATCTGCAAATAATTTTGTGAAACAATTGCGGCTACCCAGGTCTCCCTATCGCCACAGCCACTGAATTTTTGACTAACAGTTTTATTCAAAAGATACATCTTTTTTCTCAAAACGCACTGGTATTTAAACATTAGGTTTTTCCATAGAAATAATAGTTCAAGCTGACCTATGACCACTTTGGGCTTGTGAACAATTCTCAAAACAATTAAGGTAACTTTTTGCCATCGCAGAAAAATCTTAGTTGGCCAAGAATTCAAGATGGCAGGCGTGTGATGTCATACAATATCTATTGTATACGCTTTTTTTTTAATAAGAACAAACTTTATAAGAACGCCCAGGCTGAAATTTGCCCAAAAATTAAGAACAAGCTAAGAACACTCACCAGCCTGAAATTTTGATCAAAAAAATTTAAAAAAAGTTTTTTTAATTCTTGTACACATAATAAGACATTCATCAGTATAAAAGATCTAAGAATAAGCTTGGTCATCGAGCGCTGGAAGAGTGACAAGCAACCTCATGACGTTCGCGGACAATGTATAGACGGTGTCAAACTTTTTCGCATCAGTACAGAAGTATGAAATGATAGCAAACGTGTGTTTCTTAGCGACGTTTTTTTGTTCCGACTGGAATTACCAGAAAATAAGAACAATTTAAGAACAATTGGAGGCTGAAATCGTCAAAAAATATGAACAGCCCAGGCTGAGCCGAAAGTTACTGGTTCTTATAAAAAAAAGCGTGTACTTATAAAATCAACCCTTTCAGTCTAAGCGAGTTGATCAGCTTGCTTATTCTCCTTACATTACCACACAAAATAAGTTGATCATACACAGCAATTTACCTAAGCCGAAAAACAAATTTCGCCAAACCCATGTGTAACTAAATTATGAGGACAAATTTAGGAGAATTCAGCAATACAAGGGGTGGACAGAAGTAACTAGCTACCAAAAGATATATTCTGAACAAATGAAAGAATGCACATTTGCTCTAAATGTTGTTAGCTCTCGTAATGTAAAAGTCAAGGCGAATAGGGATACGAAAAGGAAAAATCAGTTCTTTCCAAGAGGATTTGAGATTAAAAAAAGTCCAATAAAAGTAGAATTAAGAATGGTCATACATAACCATGACCGAAAATCTCATTCTGACCATTGTTCAAAGTGAACATACCCAGGTTTCAGGATCGATTCTAAAGTGTGCCGCCAAGCAGCCCAGATGGAGATTTCCACCCAGATCCTCAGGCCCTAGTGTTTCTAATGTGCAAGGATCAAGACAGTGAGGAATTCCTGTCTCATAACAAGTCAACAGCTTGCCTCCCCAGTAGAACACATTGGTGTTTGATGGATTTCGAAATTGTATCTTGGGAAACTGGCCTTTCAGAAGGCTCCCTATGGCTGTCGCAGAAGTTGAGAGTACACCTTTGGGAGATGTTCCCATCTGTCCTGTATACAGAAACTCTCGTTTTCTAGCTTCTTTCTGTCTGTGACGGCTTGATACAAACTTTGACTTGAAATGTACACTTCCATTGTTGAATGTCAAGGCACAAACTATACCATCCCCATCAATTGCTGTATCAAACAAATAAATATTTATCAGAGATCATTCAAATCTGTCAACGGACAAACAGCAGTTGATACTCTGTTGGACTTCGAAAGCATTGACTGGCAATTTTACACCATAAACTTCAGTTATAGCATTCAAAAGCATGCGCAGTTCATGGGCTTATACTCAGATTGGCTGATATTCAGGAGGGAAGGGGTATCTGATATATTTTTTTTGAGATCGACTTTTTTTGCCTACTTCTTTATTGGAAAACATCAACGCTTTTTACATAGATTTCTATACACTTCTACACACTTCAACAGATTTGTTCAATATTACTTACATTCTTTTAACATACAAGTACGCTCTTATAAAAATTGTTTAATTAGTTACACATGCTACTTTTTTCACAGCCTAAACATTCCTTTTTTTACGTCTCCACTTCCTTCAGTATTGGAAAGCCCGCACATTTTCTTATATGATATTCATTTTAATCACTACTTACAATGTAGAAAAGTAATATTTAGAAAGTAGTACTAGATAGTTGGCAGTTTCTGTAAAAGGCTCATCTAAGGTATTAAGGATAATATTTCGTAAAGAAAGGTTCAAGGGAAGATCTGTATGTTTTTGAACATATTTCTTAGAGACTCCCACTATACGTTCATATAGCGGCACTCGTATAAAAGATGTTCAAAAGTTTCGTTTTGAGCACTACAAAAAGAACAAGGTGAATCTTTATACCCGATTCGTAACAAAATCGTATTGGTGGGTAAAATTCTGTGCGGCAGCTTGTACTGGAAGCACCGAAGTTTTGGGGAACCTGATGTTGTATTCCGAGGGAAATGTGCAGCTAGAGTTTTTGCTAGTTACTGATATCTGCAAATGCTGTTATATGTTTGTTATTCTTAATATATTATTTTCACAACGACTGTGAAGTTTACTTGTCTGAAAAACTATTCGTATTTGAACTTTGTATAGTTTTAAAGTTTTGCCATTTCACCGCACGTGCTTTGTACTAGTGCAGTATTTCGTATCATATACACCGAATTCAAAAAGCCTTGGGCGAGCATGGAGTCGATGCTCGCTCCAGGCTTTATGAATTCGGTGTATAGACTAATTAGAAGTTATTGTTTGCATACTGATTCGTTATGTTGGGTGTATGTTTATCTTGTTTTATTAGAAATGTTAGTCAAGTTAGTTTTTATAAAGATTGTCTTATTTCAGTTCGAACCAACAACATCAACAACGACAACAACAACATACTTTTCAGATTCTACATTTATCGACCGGGTTTCGTTTGTCAGTCGTCGGCTCTACTGAACTGTGTATCAAACTCTTGTTGAGTTCGTTTCCTGCACCACGATTTCCAAATGCGATTTATCTAGATTTTAAAAGTGTTCACAGCTTATTTTCTGTCCTTGAGAATTACATTTTAGTTCGAATTTGTCGTACACCGTGAACGAGTTGAAGAAACTACCGACGATTTCGCAATTACAAACATTTCCGTGCACTCGTCACGTCGTTGAACGGTTGAACGGTTGTTTATTTCCACATAAGTAATGTACAGAAAACAAAAAGAAAATACAAGAAAGAAAGTGGAGGGTACAGGATTTACAACCCTAGGGGGTTAGACAAAGAATCCTGCACCCTGTTACAGTTTTAAATGCATGCTACGGTAGACTGCAACTCGTCCATTATCGCTTTCAACGGCAGCCTTGCTTATCAACCAGATATTAAGAATAGGTTATAAAGTCACATGGCTTCAAGCAATGAACAATTACAAGAGGTGGGTTTAAGCTAACTAAATAGCTGTCAAACTCAAAGACAGTGACTGAATCAAAGCTAGAGACGGAGAGAGCTTAGCCTGCGTTGCAGACAGTTGTAAACATCTGTGTACACAGTATGCGCAGCTTGTTCAAGTTTTCACGAAAATAAGAAACCATTTCTGGTTGGTTATTTTGGATTTGTTTGTTACGCATTTTTCGATTTGCCAAAAATTATGATCACACTATAGTCACGCCTTGATAATAAAAACAAATGCAGTTTGATTACGCGCTTTAATGTCGGGGCAGACCTATTGACCTACTTTTTGAATATTTATGTTGATTATTCCTTTTGACGTCCCATAACTTATCTAACGGTTTTTGTGCTGTCTCGTGTGATTTTAGTGGAGTTTTGGGAAGGATTTCTCCGCGACTGTTGATGCAGCTTTGGAAGACAGCCAGCACACAGAAAACAGAACTTCTGCCAGGAGAAAAGTCACAAGGACGACCGCGGACCAAAATGACTGATGGCACCGTGAACATGCTTTCTGGAGCCGTTACGCAGACGAACTATATTGACATTTTGAAAAAATTAATTGACATGTCCGGCTCCAACGCAGGCTAAGAGAGCTGTGCAAGTCAAGATCTTAGACTTCGACAAAGGATCCGTCAAGACAGCACTGGCTACACAGTGGAATACAGCATCTGACCAGTTCGGTTTCAAGATGATTGATAAGGACCATCCTGCCACAAGACGAGGTATATAGTGTCTACTGTCGGCTCCGTCTATGACCCTCCCCCCCGGAAATGGAACTCCCTTCATATTCAACACTGAACTAATACTGCAAGACCTGTACCGCGACAAGTATGGTTGAGATGACCCAATCGCACCAATTGTTATGGGCAAGTCAAGACTAGTGCTACTTAAGCTAATGACAACCTCCTGTCTTGAGCTCTCAGCGGCTGTCGTGGCTAGACAGAATATTCCGTACAAAACAGAGAATACCAATTAACCAATCATTCTTGTGGAAAGACAGTACAGGCGTACTGCATTGCATCGAGAACAAGAACAAGCAATTCCAAACTTTCATGGCAAATAGAGTTGCGGTTATACATGACGAATCGCTCCCGTCTCAGTCGAGTCAACATTAAAGTCATTCCTGCAGACGTTGCATCAAGAGGTGTGCCATCAGACTCACTTCAGCGCTGGATATAGCGTCTTGAACTCCTCACCCGGCCTAGCAAAGAATCGCCACAAAGACCTGTCGAGATGAATACTACCACCCCTAATGTTGACCCAAAAGTCAAAAAGAATCAAAGGTCTACGCGAGTGCGATGTCTGACTGAGACCCTATGACAGAGCTTATCGAGAGGTTTTCATCTTGGAAACGTCTAAAGAAGATAGTCGCTTGGCTGCTACGGTACAAGTCATAACTGCAACAACTGAGCAAGAAACGAACTTCCAGAGAGCCAGACAACATCCAGCCAACCGGCACAATAAGCCCTGTTACCATAACGGAGCTAAATAATGCCGAAATTCTCAAGCACATTCAGAGTCAAATTTTCAAGGACGAACATTGCCACCCCGAACAAGTCAACCAGCCAGCGCAACCGAGAAGTAAGTAGTAAAGAGAATACTGAAGAAATCCAGCAGTCTATTCAAGTCGGACCCGATACTAAGTCACGGCCTCGTACGAGGAGGTCGCCTGTAATAAGTGTCAATCAATATCACTGCTGTGCATGCCTTCACATATCTCTGGGCATACTAAGACTCCTCTGAGCACTAAACACCTCTACGCACAGATATAGCAGAATAACGGCTGTGCATGCCTTCACACATCTGGCAATACTAGAACACCTCTGGTCACTAGACACTTCTGCACACAGAAATACATGTATCAGAATAACGGCTGTAATTGTCTCTCTTGGGGGGGGATCTCTCATATATTTGTTATTCGGCTTTGTACAGCTGGAAAGGGTATGGTTTTCAAACCATTTAGTCTAGGACAGGGTCTACTTATCATTGAAAACTGGTCTAGGAAACTGGAGCAGGCTTCTGTTTTATGGGATCATTAAGCGAACAAAAATTGCAATAACAAAATACTGAAATCAAGAACTATTGACTGTGTTTTTACTCTGGTATAGGGTCGCATGTCTGGACATACTAAAACATCTCTGAAAACTAGACACTCAGTAATCTGCAGAAAAAGGTTGCAATCTGAGAATATGCCGAACAACATGGAAGCAAATAAAAATGAAAAACAGTTAACCAAGTAATATTTTGAGCAGCAGCTTTAGATATATTTGCATAACTGTATTTCTATTAATTCATTAAAGATAATTAATCACAACTTTTTACTGAACAAACATGGAAACATGACCAATATCAAGTTATTTATATAGGTTAAAATAAATAATGAATGTCATAAGTTAAATTACTCTAACAAATATCCCAATTAATGCCTTCTCCGACCTAGCCCTAGAAAGGAAATAGGCCCACTTAGAGAAAGAGAAAAGATCTCTGAACCCGGATCTCTGAGCTCTGTGTGGGCCAATTTGCTTTCTAGGGCTAACGCACAAAAGGTTTTATTTTGGATAAGTAATATTAGAGCACTTTCAAATTTATCTTATTTGAACCTATGTATATCTAGGCTGTTGATTCGAAAGGGTCTCATGCAGAAAACTAGGTGTCTGATGGCCAATAATGGTGTTTACTTTCAGTTTAAATTCAGTTGTCCTCTAAAGAAAGCCAAATTTCTGATGAACAAGTGATATCATATTGTAATCAATTATTGATCATCAAATCTGTATATTTTTTGGGGAGGACATGTGCAGAAACCAAAATTTTGAGATAGTCGTTTAATTCAGTGAAAGAAACCTGCATACATTTTTTTTGGGTCAATTCATCGTCTCTTTCATTAGCTCTTCTCTTGAAATACTATCCTAGTTTGCATGTTGTAAAAAAACAAATACAATAAACTAAATTGAAACTATGATAAACAACTAACTATTGTAATTTAAAGTTTTCTTAAAAAGAAAAGTTTTGAGACTAGTTTTAAATGTGTTGGTTTTTTCAATAAATCCAAGGTCATAAGGCAGAGAGTTCCAGAGTTTAGCAGAAGCAACATTACATATGCTTAACAGAGCTCAGTCGACAAGCCTTAAGGGTTACCCCTTCTCTTACGATACTACCACAAGTTAATCTAACTTGTATTCTCACAGCCTGTATATGTGCTGTACAATGTCTTACACGCCTTTTTTTATAAGAACAAACTTTATAAGAACACCCAGGCTGAGATTTGTCCAAAAATTAAGAACAAGCTAAGAACAATCACCAGGCTGAAATTTGGATCAGAAAAATTTAAGAAAATTGTTCAAACTTGTACACAGATTGAGATGTACATGAAAACAAAACTTGTCAGAATTTAGTTTGTTCATCCGGCGCTGGAAGCTCGTCACATTCGCAAATGTTGTATTGACAGTTTGAAACACATATTTCTTAGTGCCGTTTTACATGTAATGTTCCAGGCAGCTAATTCACTGTTTAAAAATATCAGGAAATAAGAACAATTTAAGAACAATTTGAGGCTGAAATTGCCAAAAAATTAAGAACAGGCCAGGCTGAACCGAAAGTTACTGGTTCTTTTAAAAAAAAGCGAGTACACTATTAATAGGCAATTTACATGTTTGCTTTTATGGATAAATTCCATGCTTTTGCCCAGCCTTTGTTTGCCAAAAAAATGGCTCAGTACAAACTTTAGATTGCATGTGTTTAATGCTAGTTTAATAGATGCCTCAAATTAATGAGAACAATAGCCTACAGTTTAATCTTAACACACAAAAAGAGGAATGGTGAGCACTAAATCCTTAACTCACTGCATACTAATACCACTGGGTACTCAGAAAGAGATTTGTTTACACTTAACACCAAACTGATGTTAAGAGTTGATCCTCCCCCCTCCCTTAATGACAATCCTATATTTTCCTATTTTAAATAGAGTGCAAAACATGACAACTGTCTTCAGTAACGGTCTATTAAAATGGCCTTTCAACAGTTGAACCACCTACACAAATTTTGCATCAACACAGTTCACAATAAACACGAAAATATCATCAATACATACCTTCTGTTGATGCACACACCATTTGCTTCCACAATCTTCCATCTAAAACGTGACTATTTTACCATTTTACCGTTGTGACCACCATGTATATTATAAAACTTGATATTTGCACTTGTGAAAGTCAACTAGTATCAAATATGATGGTGATAGTAAATGTATTTTAGCATTATTTCTTTTATGTTACTTGTCATAGTATTTATTAGAACAACACTGATGTAAACACTTATTTGTTTTCAAAGTGCCAATAAACTATTATTATTAGTATTAGTATTAAGCTGTTGCTTTTGCTTTTCTTGTTTAAACATCAGTTGTCGTTATTTCATTCGTTTTTACTCATATTTTTTCTTAATATCAACCCTAACCAATGATCAGATCGATTTTCCGACGGCCATTTAATAAGTGATTAATAGCGGGACAAATTCGATTTTGCAGCGGTTTGCGAGGTCTGAATCCGCATTTCCTGAAAGTCTCAAAAATACATAAGTCACTTTTAACTGATGTGGACCGGAATACGATTACTAATCCTTATGTCATCGGCCAAACCCGATGATTTTAGGTACATGAAAAAATGAAAATCAACAAACTTACGATGCTTCAGTGGTTTGCCATACACTTCGTTGACGCCGGGTCCATTCCTAAAGAGGGTTCCGTAAAGATTTCTAGGGATCTCGCCTTCAATATCTGTCTGAGGAATCCAATAATTGTGTTCCCTTTGTGTTTCCCATCCTCGGCTACACTGACTTATATCAAGAGGCGTCGTAATATCGTTGGAAAGTTCAGCAATGTTCTCAGGAGCAGCCGCCATCTTGTTTACCCTTGAACTCTCGGCCCCAAGCTACTAGAAAGGAACCCTGCGAATTTTGGTCGCGTGAAAGGTAGGGCGAAGAAATGGCGCGGATGTGGTGGAAATGCGTCATAGGTTCGATTCAACGGTTGTTTGTAATGTAAATTGACTAAGCACTAAAGCAGCTAGTTCCTGTTTAAAACATGGTGTATGCATGCGTAATTGCGCAAAACTGTTCCAGGATACGTGACAGAGTGCAAAGTCGGCAAACAGGTTGTTTTGAGCTTTTAAAAAGCCTGTTGACATACATGTAGGCACGTTCAGCTATTGAATAACCTCAATTCTTTAACCATGAGGGATTGCCTTAAGGAAGAGCTCCCCCTTCATTTTGTTGTCATTAGGGGTATTGTATAGTAGGAGGAAGATTACTAAGGGGAAAGTTTTTGAAGTAAAAAAAACATTGTTCCTTAAATCTGGTTCATTAAGTAGTGACCCAAGATTCCAAGAACCGAGAACAGAAACACGCTCAAGCACAAAAACTCTTTTTCGTCGTGAAAACTGCCTTGGTGCAATCTTGAGTAAGAATTGAAACAGGCACAATTTAACGATTCCTTCTTCGTATACTTGCTCTTGTGTTTACTTCAAAAAAATTTTAATGCAAGCGGAACATGAAGAAAGAGCAAGAACTGTTTTTGAGATATCGTTTTGTCAACCAATCAAAGCACTCGTTCCAAGTTCGTAAACCATTCTTACAGTAAAGCGAAAAGTGCCACTCTTCGGATGAGCAAATGAGCTAGCATTCATTCATTAAAATGAACAACTTTTAAAATATTTTCTCCTTTCCAATTGCCTCCAAAAGTTGTTAAAAGAGTCTTTTAACATTTTTTGGGGATAACTGGAGATTCATAGCTCTCGGTAGTATAAACCACAGTACTATTAGTCCCTACGATTCAAAAATTTTAATCCTTCAAGTTGAAACTCATGTTGATACTTCATTAAAACCTGGAACGGGAAAAACTCCCCCGGCCTTCTTTAACTCATGACAAAACAAAAAAAAAGTGTTACATCACCGTGTATCTTTAAAAACTCACTACATACACAGTTAAAAATACTGTTCCAGTTTTTTCTGTCTAGAATAAGGTAAAAAAATATTTTTACAAATTATAATGAACTTTCTTTGTATACGTAAGAACTATATTTTTTTTAACTAAACATCCATTTATGTCGGGGGCGTTCCTGGGTATTTCCTGATCGCAAGCCTTGATGGTTGTCTCATTGTTAACTTCGTGTCAAAGGTCTCACACCAGGGAAAACAGATGATGCGACATACTAACTTGACGTCTTGTAACCCCGTGGTTATTTGCCTGACCCTTGAAAGTAGGCATGTGCAGAATGTCCTCGGCGACTTTTGAGCAACTTTGGCGTTTCGAGCAACTTCTTTCAGTACTAGCAACTTCGGGTAACTTTTGCTTTTCTTGGCAACTTTTGAGCAAGTTTTGACCAAGTTAGTGAGGTTTTCAGCTCGCTAGACTGGTTAACAATTTGATATAAAACCTCTACTTGTTTAGGCCTCCCTCACTGGTTTTCGCTCTATAAAGCGGTGACTAAACCAAGCTCTGTCTTTTCAGAAAAGGCTTTTAGCCTCCTGACCAATGCGTTTGACTCACAACAAGACAGAGACTCACTGAGACCTTGAAGGTTAACTTAAAGCTTCTGTGATGCTTTGATTCAATAATAGAAAGAGGCTGTAACAGTTTGATTTTGTGTGAGAGACATTGTATGGATTGAGGAAGTAGAGTGATCAGAAGAGTTATAGACTTGTAGCAGGGGCGTTGCTCCATACAACTCTCACTGGTACATCTCAGTGTGTCTACCAGAAGTGAGCATTTCTCTGTGAAAGCAAGCACTCCCTCGCCATCTAATCCTGGCTGCACAGTATTATAAGAAAATTGAGTAATACAGCAGTGATTTTTTCAGCGAAAGTTTGATGTTCAAACCTTACATTAGTTCTTTCACTATAGCTTTCAAATTTTACTCAAAGTCCTACTATTTAACGTTAATAGTGTAACTAAAACTGTTTTACTTCTTTTTTCAACGTTTTTAAATGCAAATTGACCAAGAAAAACCTTTCAGTTTTGACAAAGTGCAAAGTACACGGCCGCCATCTTGGATTTCAAAAAATGGCATTGCGCAATACCTATGACGTCACAGGTCACGTGTAACATAAATTATTTTACAAGGAATATCGATTAATTGCTTTTGAGACTAATAGTTAGCACTTGTTTAAGCAATTTTGTGAATTATTGGAGAAAAATACTTAAAATGTCAAAATTTGAGTAAACATTGTGTCAAAAATGGTGTTGCCATGGCAACATGTAATACTCTTGAGGCAAAAATTTTCTAGAAACTTGTTCTCTAATAAATTGTAGTAAAAGTGACGAAATTTGGTTGGTATTACTTCCATACTAAGGAAGTTATCGAAAGTTGAAATCGGCGCGGGCACTTTCCGCCCCCCCCCCCCCCAGGTGGAATAGGGTTAAACTACCTTAGAATATCCAAGGCTGGGATTTGGAATCATAAACGCTAAGTTAACTTTAATTTCTTAATAAAACTCAATTCTATCGAGCGTTGAAGTTCTACGAATTCCATTGAGATCAATCGAACTTCCATTACGATTTGTTCGGCTTGATGATCCGAAGTTAGGTTTATTATGAGTGTTTTTGGAGTTATTTCTTTTAAAAGTAAGAACAGCTTAAGAAAAATTAAGGTTCACAGCTCATAAAGGTTAAGAACAATGAGGCTCGCCCAAAATTTGCTGCAGCTGGTTCTCATTGTATAAAAAAGGCGTGTATTCAATCTTGTAGGGAGGTGATGAAAGATTGATTTCCGTGCAATTTTTTTTTCTTGGTCGGTCTAAGGCAAAAAAACCCATATTTTATCTACTTTCCCATATCTTTATTTTATAATCTTTCGGCGTTTAAACTACTTTTTGTGTGGGTCAATTGTGTCCGGTAAAACACATCATTTCTTAAAAACATTTACTTTACAAATAAAAATTATGATACCCACCCCAACTAGAGAAAGAGAGTAGCTCACAAATAATTGGAAACTGAGATGGATCAAAGTGCCGGGTACATTTCTCTGAGAGAAGCATCGTTACTAAAACTATCAGGCCTAGTGGAGGCATTTCAGAGTTGGACCGGCTCAGTAAAATAGGATTGAGTGCTGAACCGCTTTAAGGCACCAGTACACTGGGGGGTCCGGAGTCATGCAATTAAGCTTCTCTAATTAGCACATTGGACGCATTCCCAAGAAAATTTACCAAAACTGGAAAAGTGAACAAAAATTACAGTGAAAATTGCTTGTGTTAAGCAGCAATTTGACAATTATCTCTACTTCAAATGCATAGGTTGGATACCGCTGTCGCAGTTTGTCGCTGTTTTCCTGTTAGAAGAAGTCGCCTTCATATTGTCTACGCTTTTAATTTTTTAAAAACGTTTACCTTTTTTTTAAAAATAAAAAAAAATGCGACCAAGTTCAAAAGTTGGTCTGGCCATAGATTCAAAATTTAATGAGAATATTATACAAATGTATCTGAAATTTTCAAAACAGTACTACCCGCAAATTACAAATGTGCTGTTCTAAGTGGGTAGTAGTACAGTTAGACAAACTTAGGCAACGAACAAACTAAAGTAACTATTGTATTCATATATTAAACAAATAATCTATTGCAGGAGTCTAATTTTGTTTTGAAACATCTTGTTGAGAGGAGTACCGGTTCATTGTTGTTGAACTGAGGTATCATTCCTGAAGAAAGCCGCACAGCTGGCGATAAATTATGAAAAATATTAAAGTAAAAAGATAAAACGCGCTTACTGCGTTTTTGTCATGATATATTGGTTTCAGCATGTACCGCGTTAATAGAGTGCTTTTGTTCGGAGGTCAAATACTTGATGCACAACCTTCAATTTTCTTTGATATAATCTATGTTTAGATGTAAGATTCCTGGGTCTCAAAAGGCGCTTACGGTTAAAGTGCAATATCGAAGGAGACAAATCTTTGGTTTTGTTCTTGTGTTCACAATAGGTGTTTTAGGGTCGTTTTGTTTTTTGATATTATTTTGTTTGTTTCAGTTTATGGGCAGTTGCGTGAAGTCAGTCATCCACAGAAAGGCAACACTGACAAACATTTGAACTTCTATTTTGAACCTGAGCCTGAGGTTACGATTTCACGATTTCTTTGAAAATTGTTCATAATGCATGCACAGCGTAATATGTGATAGAGGAAGGGGGGGGGGGGTTGTGCATTATTACTGCTCCAATTCTTCGCCTTCTCTAGGGCAAGATAAGTTTTATGGTAAAATGACTATAGATTTGTCGATAACATCATGTAGTGTATGTAAAAACGAAGGGTCGGTATTATCAAAAAATAAAAAAAATGCTGTCGGTGTCTTGAAAACAACAAAACAGTATTCTTGCTCAGTCGTGCCTCTATTCTGGCTCTTTTAGAGTCCAAAGGGCGGTCATATCATGTCATTCATGTTTGTCGCCGGGAGGGGAGGGAGGTAAGGCCGCCAATTTTATTAAATGGATGCTCGCATTAATTTGCAGTGTTTGAATAGAAAGTTAGTTTTTGAAATATCTGTTTTTATGCAGCTCAGGGTAAAGGTAATCGTGCTCGCCAACAATATCAATATGGCCGTGCTTGTACTTGTAGGCTGTGTGCCATCTGGCACCTGCTACATCAGTATATGTGCTACTCTGTACGTTTGAGCGGTGAGATCGAAGGCCGAGCCGCGATGTAAATATTAAAACCTCTTGACATTTTTTTAGCCCGGAGTTTTCTCCCGCCCGAAGAACCACCTTCGGGTCTCGGCCGAGGATGTCGTGCCACTTCATGTATTCATTTACAGTTTCATTTCCGATGTATTTCATGCCAGGCGTCAGCTATCTGTCTTTCAGTTTCAGTGGCGTTTGAGTGGTATGATTGTCATTCGAAGCTCATGTTTCTTTCAGTTTCACTTCTTAAAAAAATAACATGTTTGATTGACATGATTTGCAAGCCAGTACGTGCGTATTTGCGTACCAGCGCGATCAGATGATGTCACTCGTTCAGAACCCTGAAACATCGAGAAAAATTCCCGACTCTTTAATTTATGTCAATGCCGT